>PNEQ01111882.1:19927-62133 GCA_003012365.1 Medauroidea extradentata
ACTTGTTGCGACTGATGGCAGACTTGTTGCGACTGATGGCAGACTTGTTGCGACTGATGGCAGACTTGTAGTGGCTAATGGCCTATCAGTCACATTAGAGGACAGAAATTCCTCATCATCAAACACTGCAGTGTTTAGAGGAATGATACCAGTGACTGTGAATCCGCTGGTTATATTTCTAGGAGAGACAGCCAATTCATAAGCCTTTCCTGCAAGCTCAGCAATTTCATAAATTGTCACTGGTTTACCTGCATTGCCAGGAGAGTTCATCCAGTCATATATTGCAGTGTTGTAATGGGTTTTAAATGGTCCAAATACAGTCCTATCAAGAGGCTGTAGTTTGTGACTTGAGTGAGGTGGTATGGTAAGAAGAACCACACCTTTTTCCCTTGCCCTTTCAATGAGTGTCACCGAAATGTGTGACTCATGGTTATCAAGGATTAGGAGATGCTTGTCTGTCAGGCTTGGTTTAGCATGAGCCAAAAAATGGGTGAAATATTCTAAAAATATCTCTTCATTAGACCAACTACTTATGTTCGCAGCTCCCACTGATCCTACTGGTGCTCCTTTGAGCATGTGCTGCTTGAATTTGACACGTGGGAAAACAAAGAAAGGGGGAATGCTGTTTCCAACACCATTGATGGAAGATATCATTGTTACATTTTGACCTCGTTCAGCAGATGTCATTCCTCCTACTTGCTTGGAACTCCTCTCAGCAAACACCTTGGGTGGCACATGAACAGTGGTCAGGCCTGTCTCATCGACATTCCATATCTGGTGAGGTAGGAACTTGTGTTTATCTAGAACTTCTTGATAGTTATCAAATAATTCAGATACTGTTGTCCTATTGAATGCTGTAGCTCGGGACAAGCTAGTCGATTCTGGTTTGCGAAGTGATAACTGTGGGTTACGCTTCCGAAACATACATTACCAACCCTTGCCAGCCATTTGATGTTTATCCCACTCTGGTGCATCTTTGTTGTTACGTTTGGCATACTGGTAAGCTAGTTTTCTGGTATCTACAGTAGTGAGGCCATAGTTACGTTTGGCCGATAGGAGCAAATAATCTGATAATTCTTTCTCTTCTTCAGCGGAAAATATCTTATGAACGTCAAACCTTGGTTTATATTCAAATGAATCATAGTTTATGTCTCTACACTGACTGACATAACGAGCTATTGCAGACTTCGCAACACCATACTTATCAGCAGAACCTCTGATGGTCAATTTGTTAGCAAGGACATCATTCACAGCTACTTCCATAACTTCTTTGGCAGGTGTAGGACTCTTCCTACCACTCTTACTGCGTCCCATTGTCCTAAATCACGTGCAAGAGCCCAGCAATGTAAAGTACAGTTTACAAAATATCATAAACAATGTTCGTAACCAATTTCAGTTTAAAAAAAGAAGTGATTAATATAAAGTGATGTACCTAGGGACACTCTTGTTGTACTAGGGGACGTCCCCAGGTACATCAGTATGCAGTGTCCCTAGGTACATTTTGTGTACACAACTCATAACCTAAAAATTTCAGAGAGAAGTGAATGATATTGAAAATAAATAACCCTTTAAATAACAAGCCAGTTACATAAGCAAATAAATAATAAACATAAGTACGAAGATGTTCAATAATAAATCTATACAAATTGATCAAAATAAATTATAAAATACTTACTTCAGAAGGAGCAAAACACATCAGCTGATCCTCATATAACAGCTTGGCGCCATTTTGAATTTATTTTGGAGGGAAGCAAAAGAGGCATGAATACCAACATTCTGCTGGAGTTCAGGGAACTGTATTATCAACTGTGTAGTTGTTATGGCCATTGTCCCTAGGTACATAGTGTCCCTAGGTTGAGCATAAGTTGTGGTTTTGAAAACTGATATTGAACAACTACACAACAATCGTAGATAATAATTGCCAACTTGTAAATAAATATTATTTCATATGATGCTACTCTTGAGTGCCATTCTTTTTCGCCATGGCTAAATGTTCTGAATTTTTGCATCAAAAAATGTGCTCTAGAGGTACATCGCTTAAAAGGAATGGTCTTTGTTCATTTAAAATATTCCCCCTTCCCCTTAGCCAAAACAATTAAAGATTATCGTTATTTTTACTTGTAAAATTTTCAATATTTAGTTACGAAAACTGCTAAAATGAACCTATTTTACACTTTGAAATCCAAAATTTTCGTGGAGGAGAACTCCCGTAACACCTATCCCCTACCCCGCCTCCCCAACTTAAAATGTGTAGTAAAGTTATTTTATAAACCCCACGTATTTCAGTTTTTTTTTTTTTTTTAATTTCGCATGAAACCCAAAAGTAATCGGCCATGGTCTTTGTTAAGGCCTTAATTCCGGAATTCCCATTGAGTGCTTCCTTTCGTATTTACTTGTACCTATCTGTTAAGAACGTGCTTGTCAACGATATATAAAAGCTTCTCTTCAAAATATTTTCGCCAATACATTGCACTGTACCAACAATACAATATTAGTAATGTAGTATATTGCAGCCACTGACTATTGGTACGAATTTTTTCCTCATAAACTGTGCATTTTTGCGACTTGTAACAAGACAGCCTTTTTTGTTATACAGGTGTCATTCCTCAACAAACCATCTTTAAGTCTTCAATTATCCTGATGGTATACAAACTGTACGCATTTAGTGTGGCCACGCCAATTATTTTTATGACGGTGGAAGATATTAACAGACATTTGCTGTTTATTTAATAATCCCAATGGCATTGAGCAATGCTTAAATTATTGGTTTTTTATGTCAATTAGTTTCCGATATTTTGGAAAATTCTATTTTAAAATTTGATTTTCAACGACGGAAATCTCCCTTAATTAAGCTAGACAAATATTTCCTTTGGTAACTACACTTCTTTTTTCATAAGGAATCACCTGTAAGAATTTGTAACGTAAGTTAAGATATATCATGTATAGTTAGGCTTACTGCGAGCATTTACAACAATGTTGACAAAAGGAACTTTATCGTACGATCTGAACAAAGTGGAAAATTATATTACTAATAGCTTAAAATATTTGCAAGATATATTTAATGCCAGGACATTCCCCCCGTCTCTCACAGTTAAGGGTCCATATAGTACTGCAACGAAACATTGTACACTTACAAACAACAATTTTCTGAATAAAGGGCGTGCAATTCTTGAAGTTTATGTTAGTGGCGCCCCTAGCGGAAATACTAGTTACAACAGTGTGGGAGAGTGTCGTATTGGTACGTCGTGAGAGGCCGAAACAACACTTACACTTAACACCTCATAATACGAAAATCATTCAATCAAATAACTTCCAATAGCCTATTTACATTATATCTGTGGACACTTATTCTCATGATCATGTGTATTATTTGTTTTGTATTTACAATAGTTTAGTTTTAAAGAAAAATATTTTAACGAAGAACTGCTGACATTCAAATCGAAAGTACAGAGTAAATTTCAGTATGCGTAAAACCTTTTTGTTTTACGAGATAGATGGGGGGTATAAGCGAACGAAAAAACAGAAAAAAAATCCAAACTTACTATACATGCCCCTCTTTAAGAACTACGAGAACTTCAGTTCTTTCAGTGACAGGTTGAACAGTGGATATTCCGACCACGTGCAGTCTACTTGACCGACCTGTAAACATTTCTGTTTGGTGATCATATCTCATATTCTCCTTGCTCCCGCATGCCTTTCAAAGCAAAATATTATCCTACCTCATCCATACTTTGCGTTTTTGACTTGTGTGAATTCTTACGAGCCGCAGTAACAGAGTAACCTAGACGACGTCAGGAGAAAGGGGTATGATTATTTCTGTAGGATTTGAGAAAATACAGTTTTCGTTTTACTTCAGAATGTCTACATTAAAGAAAGGTCAAATTGTGATATAAATGCTCTTGGCATAGTTTTCCTAATGCTGAATGGTTCTGGCAGGAAAATTGCACTGTCTCGTCATTTAAAAAAAAAATGCTGTTGAACAAAGTTAAAAATAGCAGCAACATTTTCTGAATGCTAAGTGTGCACTTATGATTAACAGGTAGCAACAAAGCTAATATGACTTAACACTGCTAGTTTTATGCCAACAATGTGCAAGAGGCGATGATTGATAGCAACAAAAATAATTTCAACACTACAATTTCGTTTAAATAATTTGACCGCCATAGTTTCCTTATTTTCATTACACTAAATATTAGTCTGAATTTTAGCATCAGTGACTTTTTTAGCTGCGATACAAAACACTGAGATTTCTTTCGTTTAACTTTTACAAACTAGAATCGATTTGTACAGCAACATGACTTTTATTAGACTGAAGATTAAATTTTGGTATGAAACGACTGTCTATTTTGTTCTCGCTGTGTCAAAGTATTCCTTTTTTTTTTTTTGTATCTAGCTGCAATCTTTCCTGCCACATCATCCTGCTCATGATCTACACGTGGTGTCATGTAAAAGTGTTTGTATGTAACCTGGACTATCCGGGTCTCTTGTAGGTGTACTGTTAAGGTTCTAGGTGGGCTGCGATTGTGTGTGAGGCACAAAAAGATAGAGCGATAAGGGCATCGGCAGCCGGCGTATGTAACGCAGTATCATCGCCATGCACCGGCCATGCAACTGGCGTTTAGAGCTTTACTATTTTATATTCCCATGGGAATTTAAGCAATGACCAAGTAATTTTATTTGGGGAAAATATAGTTTAAAGTCCAACGCATATTTTTATCATGATGTATTTCGAATCCGGTCAGTATGTTCCTAGATACGGTAGTCTGAAAAGGGCGTTTTTAGCCATTTTGAGGGGCTCGAAAATCAAATTTCTAATAAGCTCTCCTATTTTTTAAACTGATAAACACTTTATGAAGTGTGTATTTTTTTCGTAGACATACATATGTAATGCGCATTGAACAGTTTCCTCACAATAATTACTAAACGCAACACGCTGTAATACATTATGAATGCAAGTAGATAGGAATCTTGATGAACACACATGTTTTTATTTATTCAATGGTTTTCCATCGGTCATGTCACGTTTTACTACCGCAATCCAAGCCTTTCGTCATATACCATGTGGTTTTTCGTTACAAAAGGTGAAAATTTTAGTTCCTGAAACACTGTTCCTGTATGTGGCAGTGCACCCAACAACACAACAATCTTGATTACTCATCAATGGAGTACTAAACATTTTTATAAAACACAGAACTTTTTCCATTTCCTGTATACACAATAAGGAATGTGCAAATATATACAGCTATTGTGTTAAGAAGAGTACCATTACAAAGCAGTGCACAATATTGTTTGACTGAATTGACTTATCTCCGAGGATAGAAATGGTAGAATCAACAGTGTTTTTATTTTTAAGCCATTCCATCAACTCTTCCACACCTTAATTTTCCATGCTTTTACACTAAGCTTAAATGCAAAATTTAACAATGTAATAAATAAGTCACATATGTGTCATGCTAAAAATAATATTAAGAAAAATCCAGAAAACTGTTTTATTGTTACAGTCTTGTAATGTCAGAATAACTTTTGTATTTATCAGTTTACTCCTTATTTTTTCCTCGTACTCTATATTAGCCTTAGTTTGCTCTATACTTTCCTTCGGAGAGAAAACTTGTAAAATTTGTCATTTTTTTTTAATATCTCCCGCCATGACAACTTCTCTCTGAAAACAAAAATAATTCGTCACTTTGTCAAACACTAAGTTCCTTTGAAAATATTCTGCCTGTTGCTTAAATAAATTTTCAGAAGATACTTTTAACATTTTAGGATATGTATTTATTTCGGCATACCTGTCAAACAATAAAGAATTATCACAATTTTGTTTCAAAGGATTACAGAGATTGTTTTGTGTGCTACGACGAGGCATTTTAAAAATTATTGGAGTGAACGCATGGCTAAGGGAGATCGATGTACCGTAGCTAAATATAATTGAAATTAAATTAATTTATGTTAACAACTGCTAAAATAACACTATTTTGCACACTGAAATCCAAATTTTCCCGATGGAGGACTCTAGCACTGGCCAGCCAAGGGAGGGCGAATATTATAAAGGAACAAAGACCACATCTTTTAAGCTGGAGGCGAGGGAGTCTTTCCAGGGAAATTTTTGGTTTTAATATTCCAAAATAGTGCAATTTTATCAGTTCTCATTAACAATTTTTGTGGCTAAAGCAGGGAGTGCTACAGCCTCTTGATAGGACTGTATTTGGGCCATTTAAAACCCATTACAACACTGCAATATATGACTGCTGCTCTCTGCAAAACAAAGTGGTGACAGACTAGTTGGGTCAGTTATGGCACCTTATATTTGTCATATTTTAGTACCATAAGAAATAAAGCACGACACATTGGATTCTTACCGGGAGTTTCATTTTTGAGCAAGTTGCCCCAGTGATAGTAACTAGGCCTATGTCAAAATTGTTATAATATAATTTTAATATGAAATTATTTTCTGGTATTTATAAGCTAGAACAATGAAAATAATTCACTGAATGATTTGGCATAGTTTGTAATGTATTGAATGTATAAAGCATAGGCCGTACTTGTTGATAAAATATATGCAGACATTCCAACTTTAAAGGTGTCCTATCAGTAAAATTTGTAAAATGACTAAAATAATGCATAATCAAGTAATATTTTGTTTTGTGTGTGTGTATTAACTGCTAAATAGCATTTAATATTAAATTAAGCTTTTTATCTAATTTGAAGAAAAAATAAACAATTTACGCAATCTGTATTGATATAATTTACAAAATTTTTTGCAGTTTCTCTTTAAATAAACTTTAAAATGTATTAATCAAATAAAATAAACAAACATTTAGAAAAACAAAAAGAAAAATCATGAATTTTTTTGGTCATGGCTAGTTTTAACATATGAAGTAAAACTTAACAGAAAACGACTAAACTAATTTTACAATACCTACCATACTGTATAAAAAAACTTGCTAAAGGCGATTTTATGTCAATTCTAAAAATTGCAGACCAAAACTTCATCCATTGTAGGCCTACTCAAACCAATATTATCATTGACCGTAGGAACTTGTCATTACAGCATAGTTTTAAAAAGTTCAAAATACCCGCCAGCTTCGGCGATTCGATTGTGTACATATGTTTATGTCACACACACAGGACCTACGATATATTTTTACGTTTAGAAAATTATTATATTCATACGTTTTGTGAACGCTACATACGCAACTGCCAATGCACTGAGCACCTAAACGGAAATCTACAGTAAAAAAATTAATAAAACACCAAAATCCTAGCACGGCCTAAAATTGTGTTTACAAACCTAACGCGTGCATTGTATTTATGGGGAGAAAGAAAGATATTCAAGATGGCTTCTTTCCCTTCACTGTTTCCTTCACAACGTATTTTACTAAAACGGGTGATTTTCCAGACATTTTGGCTTCAAACAATCAAAAAATCGTTTCCAAGAGACAACGCCACGGCACCATTCTGACAACAACCGAATGTCGATATTGTCGGGTTGATTCGGTTAACTTTGGCTGCGTCCATGCGATGTGCGTAAATGTGGTAGTATGGCTAAAGATATAGTACTCAGTTTGCAAAAATACTACGTTATTAGATATTACACGATATTTCGGTTAAAAAACAATGTGTGTACCATAATTATGTTACCAAATGCGCTCAATTCGTTCAAATCACGTGTACCACGTGGAAAATGGTGCGAATTCAAGACGGCCTAAGAAAATTAGTCAAAATCTAGCTTCTCCCGTAAAACCGTAAAACACTAGCCATTTCTGTACATTTTACGAGAAACCCATAAAATTTGGCCTGTCTGATTCAAAATGTTTTTAAGGCTCTATTTTTAACTGATAGCAATTTGAAATAACTATTGAAAGGCGTAAAATTCAACAATGAGCATACAATGAGAATAGATTTATTTACTTGCAAATGTATGTGTTGTTAATCTGCAATAAATGCATATATGTTAAAGACAATCTGGTAGTAATGAGGGTAAACAACAGCTGCGTACTTGAGGATTAGTGTGCTGCTCCAGCTTCGCAGGTGTAAGACAATAATATATACGTATTATATTTAAGATATGGTCAGTATACACCAGGAGAGAACTCTGGTGCAGCCTAAAAGGCCCCTTCCAAAATAAAAGAAACGTATTTATGTTTCATTAATTAACTATGCCTCCAATGCCATTAGTTTGGCTGCTAATAAGGTGAAGTAGCTATTTTTCACATTTATTGTACCCTTAGTATACTCACGTTATTATAGCTTCAGCAGAGCTTTCAAATGCAAATTAAAATAGCAAATGAACATAATTACTACACTGACTTAACTTTAACAGAAAATTTCTTTAAGCATAACCCTAAAGTCACATAAAATTTATCTTTACATAACATGTTTATGCCTATATCAAATAATTCTAGATAAAGGACCGTAGCTCAAGCAATAATAATAAAAAGGTACTTACCTAATGGTTAATATTCGTCCACTGCTCGTTGCCTTGCACACATAAGATAGTGTTCACGTGTTCGCAACAATCAAGACCGTAGAGCAAGGACCGAATGGCGGTTATGATGGCATGGCTCCCGGCGGGAACGTAACGCCGACGAGTATGCCAACACGCAAAAAATAAGTTACTATTTTCACTTTCGATAAAAACATAATAAATTATGTAAAATTAATTTAAATTATATTAATCAATATAAAATCAATTATAAGTATGTTATTCGAACACATGTTTATTCAAACTGTTGCTGCTTCTAACAATGTTCAATAAAGAAGGAATTCCCGTCTTGCATTTATTTCACACCATAGTTTTACACTGTTTATTTATTAATGTTTTTACTAATGCTACATTAATTTCGCATAGAAAATTGATGGTAGGTAGATTTCCATGCTTGGTTTGATAAAATATTTCTGATATTTCAACTGATTCATCAGTCGAAAAGAAAATCACTGAAGAAATAGAGGATGATGTGATTGATGCATCAGTGGGAAATTTCACTTATTCAAATAGTGACGGAAAACAGGCATATTTTCACTGATTCGTCAGTTAAATGGCCTAAAATAACTGGTATATCAGTCAGATGCTTTTCACTTATTGAAATAGTGAAATTCTCATTAATTCAGATTTAGAGTGTACCTACTGCTATTTAACTAATTACAAACCTAAACATAAGATACTTATCAAGTTCATTTTTCTCTGCGATTGCAAGGCCTTCGCTTGCAGAACTATCCACCACTTTTTCGCAGCATTTCTTCTTGATATCTCTATTTCAATTGTCATCACACGACGCGTCCCAAATTGCAGGCCTGTTTTGTATTTCTACAATAAACTTCTCTGTGTCAAAGCGTTCCATCATGTACAACCACAAAACCCGTACGCGCAGAACATACAGCGGTAGCGGCAGCGCTGTTGGCGGCTGAATGTGAGCCGCGCGATGTACCTTCACGTATTCTACTGGCAGCACTGCCATGTGTGATATGCACCATTTGGTTCAATTGTATGTTTCTGGCAGCGCTGCCAGCAGAGCTGCTGTGGCATCCCAGTGTGAACCGGCCCTTAGCTTCAGACAGCTCTGAGAGAAGTGTCTGTAGAATTATGCCAGGCATTTTAAGTTTACTTACTAAACCAACATGAGCACTTATTATAAATCACTTTATAAATAAATTGTGCAGTGTAATGCTACAGTGTGTGTGTGTGTGTGTGTGTGTGTGTGATACGTGTTTATTGGGCTGTGATGTGAGAAATTTGTTCGGACAAAATCCATATAATTCTTGCACACTAAATTGATCACAAAACCAAATTGTGATACAGAAAACGTGATCGTTTACAAAGGCTATTTTTGTCACTCAGATACTCTGACGTACACATGCTTACTCTGGCACAAGTAACACACTGAGGTAGTTCTGAAAACAAAATCATTGACATTCGTAAAAGCACTAAAGTAAAAAAGTGTTGAAAGTAACATGCAAAGAAATAATACTGAAATTGTTTATTTCATAACAGTCGTGATGTTATGCTCTCCGGTGTAGAAAATAATAAAATTAGAGTTCCTTTCAAACCAAACAATAATTCATAAGATTCACAAGGTATCTGATGTAATTCTACATATACTCATTCTGATAATTGTTAAAAGTACCACTCGCAACGGTACATAGGAATAAATACATAAATCTAAGTTATTGTAAGAAATAAGTCATTACAAATAACGTTTAGCTCTTATTCATGTTTTCAGTGGTAAGTACAACTCAGTAGTAATTTTTTAATAATGTATCTTTCTCATTGTGAACTTTTTGGGATCGGATGTCTGAAACTAAGTTGTGTCCTTTTAAAAGCAGAAGCTACTTTAAGAATACCATTCATACCCGGACAGCATGCTAGCTTGTTTCTTCCGGGCACCGGTATAGGTATTTCGTAATAATTTTGCAAGCTTGAAGCAAGCTTGTTTGCATGCCTGGTGAGCAAGTTTAGTGGGAATGTTCTCGTTGGTACGACGTTTACATCCGCTTCCGCCATTTCCGCCGAGTTGTGTTGTTTGTTTTGCAAATTGACAGTCCAAGTGGTGAAGTTGGGTTATGCTGTTTTAAATTGTGTTCACGTTATGCTGATTTATTTCGCGCAGTGTTTCTGCTAGTTTTTAGGATTCAGAAAAACTTTGCTACTCAGGTATCGTATAAATGCTGGTAGGCTTGTCGCATAAGGCTTGTTGCAAGCTTGTTGTGTGGTAACTAGGAAGCTTGATTCAAGCTTGCACACTTGTCATGACAAGCGTGCTGCAAGCTTACACGCTTGTTATGACAAGCTTGCATTGCTCTCTGGGTATCTGAATATTAATTAAAGAACTGCAATAAAAATTAAAGTTTATTAAAGATTTTCTATTTGCCAGACATGTCATCTCTGCTGGCTTCTGAAAGTGTTGTGTTCTAAACTAACAATCTAAATCTTAATTACACGTACTAAAAATGTAGAAATTTGGTACTCTTTATACTACCTCTGAATTTAATGGTGATACCCGAGACTTAAGAAGGATCGACTGGAATAACTAACTTAGTATTGATCCATCATACCTCAGTCCATGTTCAAATCTGAATGCTTCACGAATTATGGTATGTACTTGTTTCTTTACAGTCCAACAACAACAGTCACTGTGAATAAGCACATGTCTATATAATAAACTTATGTTTTCTAACAAAAAAAATATTGCTTCTGCTTTAAATATGTTTTAAAACTTTAAAACTTTTATAGAATACCTATGTCTTGCAGCTTTCTTAAGTGAAGGAAATGTGGCAAATTAATCATAAATGACCAAAATAAATGAAAAATCTTGCGCGGCTACTATTCTTGCATAAGGAAACAAGGCAATTAATGAGACAACACTTAAGTTACTACTGATAACTAATACACGTGTTATTTAATAATATTACCTGAGTATTGCAAATGTTGTACACATTTTGAAAAAATAAATTACACTGTTTGTTTTATAATCTTCAAATATTGAATATTAATATTTGTAAGTTTAAGTCTGTCTTCAAGTTATTTGTTAAGAATAATACTATCATGTAAGTTACCTTTGTTCCACTTTATGGTAGGTTGCGCATTGCAACACAGGAGCTGCTACAATAAACGGCTTGGCAGTAATTATATTTTTATTTAAACATTTGTAAACGGCCCAGGAATCCATTCACCACTGCCCGAAGGTCCTTTCACAGAGTTCCTAGTTGACACATGTGCCCCATTATTATTTCTTCTGCACTGGCCTGATGAAACGCAAATCAGTATTAACAGAGCATAGCATGCAGAAACATCGATAAAATTTTGCCGAAATTTTGCAATAGAGAATAATAAGGTTAGCTGTAGGATGAGCATGACTCAAGCAGACACAACTACATTACAAAATGCAGAATACTACTCAAATACGTGCTTTATTTATTGTTCAATCACATAAGAGTATTGAACGCAAAGGTAACTTTGACTACCTGGAAGTTTTTGTTTCAGAGTTATTTTACAAAGAAAATTGCGAACTTGGTATTTTAGTCCCTGCAGTTCATGTATTCTTACTTGACGGTACCGGTACTTGAAAGGTAGGAAAATAATGAACATAGTATTTAAAAGCCATTATTATAATGCACATGTACTTACGGATTCAAATACGGCGCGAGAAGTAAATTCATGTCAGGATATCCGTTGTCTGCCAGAAGAAATCCAATAAATTCGTTATTGTCAAACTGTACTTTCAATTCACTTTCCCTGAAAATTTTTGCATCATGTACTGGTAACATATACTGCCCCTCCGTCTAGCTATTATATTCCTCATCTTACAGTCAGCTCCACAAACAACCTACAGGCAACAGTATCAACATGTTTGGCCTCGAAATTGTTATTACATTAGCATATTTAAATTCATATGAATTCAATAATAATGGTGATAGTAATCGAAATAATAACAAACAATACTAATAACTTGCACTCGCAATTGGGCTGCCGCCAGGTGGCCAGTTCATTATTCTAACCCTGTAAACTGTTTTTCCAAACACTTTCTGAAATTCCCAGCCTTTCTCACGGTCACCATTACCTCCGGCAATAGATTGCTTTCACTCGGAGACCTCTAGAATAGACAACCTACACTGCTCTGTTCTCCTTCATATTTTCTGAATTTTTTTCTGTGGTTTCATGTCCCCCTGGGCCCTTCCCATACCTCCTCCTCAATTTACTACCTAGTGCAGCGTTAACATATATTTCTACTTTTTTTCTGCACTTCAATGGTTTTGGTCCTATTTCATTCGTCATCTTCCTCAGCATCGTACCTTTTTTCAACATACCCTTCACCCATCTCTCTGCCCTTCTTTGCACTTTCTTCGGATCCTAGACCATTGTGCAATGTGCCGTTTACTTTACCTCACAGTTTACTCCGTTTAGCACCCTTCCCAATGTACCTGACGCCTAGCTACCCTTCGTAACCACTTTCTGTACGTGTTTTTTTCTTCACATTAGGTCACTCTGCAATACCACAACTAGGTTCTTATATTTTGTCGTTTCCTTTATATCTTGCCCTTCTTATCTACATACATTCCTGCTCTTCGATCTCTTCTTCGTAAGTTTTACATTTAATTTTACGTAAATTTGTTTTATTTTCCTCGGTCCATGACCATAACCACCTAATATCTGCCTGCAAGTTGTTTTCGCTGCCCAATATTATATACGATGCACAGTCATCCGCAATCAATCTTATTCTACCTCTGATTCCGAATCCAATATCTGTAGCTATTCTGGTGAACAGCAAAGGAACAAGCTACCCTGTCGTACCCCTGATAATAGCATTTCCCACTTCTATTCTCTGACTTAGACCCTTGAATATGCCCAATTAAATTTACCTTCTCTTGAATTGTACCGAATCATCAATTTCTGACATTAAAATTTCATGAGGCACATTTTACCACTTTACTTTTACCGTATATTCGTATTTATAACTACTTTGTTTTTGTTTCGAAACATATGAGATGTTCTTAATTGTTATATTCTTGTTTAATATGGAGACCATTTTGAATTTTGAATTGTCATGCTTACATTATAAATCTTAAGGGCTACTGCCTACCACCTATTTAAAACCTGCTGCAGTGTGTTCGCCGACACGTTTTTTAACGAAAATATTCCACATGTGCCCACTGTGTCAATGTACGAAAAGGCAACATACTTTAAACGATGACGGAAAGGTACCTCAAAATGACTAAAAACCTTTACAGCCTGTTATATTAGAAAAGTTACTCACAGGATTCGTGTAAAACTACTCAAGAAATAAGCAATGGGCTTTGCTTTGAACTTTCAGTGGTGACCTTATCTTTTATTGATGGAAAGTGCCAGACAGGTGAGTGATCTGCGAAATCACTGCAAGTTGTTTCGGTGTCTTGCGCTATAGGTGATAGCACACGATATGAACTGGTCAACATCGCCCTTGGTGCCGTGTCTCACTCACACAAACACACGGCCAATAGGTGGTCCCCTTAAACATTGTAAAGTTTTGCTGTAAATTTGGTTTGACATGTATTTAAGTTATTTGAATTATATAATTATTCACGCCAATGTTTATAATTTTTATATTTAATGTATATTCTCAGTAGTTCGATTTAAATGTGTAGGCTGTAAAATTGACATATTCTACATAGCTGAATGCTCGTATGGATGTAGAAGTAATATAATAACAAAGTCTCGAAATCTATTAAACACAAACCTCTCAGCTAAGTCTCTGCTTTCCTAAATCCATGTTGGTATTCCTACAGCCAACTACAATAACTGTATACTGGATAACCAATCTTTCCATTACCTTTACCGTATTCGGCGCAAGGTTCTCGGGTCTATAACTGCTAGGCCTCCCGTATTTATGTCCTGCTTGTAAATTGGGACAACTATTTACCATTTTCAAACTTGCAGCAATTTAAGTTTACATACAAATGGTCCTGTTACAATGGACCAATGGTCTGCAGTGCTGTTTACTGAAGCCTGATTGGTGAGATTTCACAATAGCACCATAATAGCGCAGTAATGCAAACCACATGCTCATTGTAGCAGGACCATTAATGTAATTGTTTTGAAACGAAACATTTTTACTAGGCTCATTGTGTGATTTCATACAACCGCTTCCTTCTGATGATTGTAACACGTTATTCTTACAGTCAGATGCTTTTGGGGGAAATTCAAACTATGCAAAACATGCAACTAACTCATCCACCTCCAAAATTCATTAGTTCAGGAAGCTGAAATTTGATGTTTTCAAATTTGGAGAAAAACCTATTTGTTATGTTTAGAAGTCAGAAAGTAAGTATTTTTGCTAAAGCATACATTTCGAATAAAAGAGCATGTCAAGGATAACATACTACCACAAATAAACATACCTGCACATTCCTATTCACGTTATCAAGATCATTTGGCACATCGATATTTTGCATGCGGACTTCAATGCATCCAATCTTCAGATGAAAAATAGCCTTTTCATGGAAGGTACCCATTTCTCGCCTTTGTTATAGAGAAGTGTTTGGGAAAGTTACAAACTGTGGGCGAAGCCTTGCAGTTGCATTGACTATCTTTTTCACAATGCGAGACATTGTCGGCTGGGTTAACCCACGTAATTCAGCACAATTATCATCGTACATTCCCGTCCCAATACATCGCAAAGATAGAACCTGAATTTCTGGTGATATAGGTCGTCTTATGTTGCTTTAAACACCAGTTTTCTCCAGTTGTGCGCCAATGAACCGAACAAAGTCTTGCATCCTTTGCGCCGGTCTACGGTGCGTTAGGTCCTGGATTCGAATCCCAGCTTGGACAGTAATGTCGTTTTCTTTCTTTACCTCACTTCAGCGTTATCGGCATTTATGACCGGTTAAAGGGCCGTAAAACCGTCTCACCACACCACCTCACCTTGCATCGTTTGTTATGAAAATCGATAGCTATTTTTTCTTGAAAGCAGCATCGTCGTACAATCTCATAGGTTCTAATCTTCTATACTATTATACAACCGAGCAGTACCTCTGTTATGCATTTCCCCATGTTTCTGACCAAATTAAAATTATCGTAGATATCCACATTCAATTCCAGTTCCGCCTTGATTTATAGTTTTCTTCCCCAGGACCGCTTTAGTCAGGCTTAACCACGCCTTAAATAACCCCTCTACCTTCTCTAACTTAAACCATGTCTAGTTAAACACATTCTTATGTAGTCACATCTAGTTACTCTTACTGAATGTGAAAATTCGCAAGCTGTGACTAAATTCTTGTGTATTAAAAAAATTCATAGTGATTTTTAGTACGATTTTATCCTACTTTCCCAAAGGAAAAAAGTAGGCATATGAGATCACCTTCCTGTCTGTGTGTGTGTGTGTGTGTCAGTGTGTGTGATTGCCAATGCGTCCGTGTGTGTGTGTCCCTAAAAACTTTTGAATCAGTTAACCGAATTTCATCGAACTTTATACACTTATATAACTTTGTAACCTGACATGACTGTTATATATTTTGTTTACACCCATTTTATATTTACAATATGGTGGCCATTTTAAAATGTTAGATCTAGCTGATATCTAAGGAAATGTACACTTGAATTACATCAAATTTGGTATGAATATGCTACACACAGCTGACAATACTTTAGTGAGTTTCGCAAATTTTATGCTCATATTTTCAAAATGGCGGCCATTTAAAATTTTTAGCATAGTATCACATATCTTAGGAAATATTTTTCAGAATTTCTCCTAACTTGGTACTCATTTTACCGCACAGATTACACAGCTGTTGATCGCGCGTTCGGTGGCTTGTGTGTTACTGTCGGTGATGCGATCTATCATGCAGCTGTGAATCTTATAACAAGACTGCAAAGCTGTAGCAGTCAGGGCATATTTCGGCACATTTTCAACGATTTGCTGTGTGTACATACCTTCAACACAAAGTTTGCTCCTTGCCGATGTAGAGGGTCTTATATCCCAGCTCCCGCCTCCTTTCCTTCCTGTGGGTGACCTAACTGCTTACAACGAGCTGTGGGGATCTTCTTATCTGGATGATAGAGGTCGTGTAGTTGAGTCTCTGCTCATCGGTACTAATTTAGCCCTGTTGAACACTGGCGCTCGTACACACTTTACTGGCACCACTTCATGTATCGATTTGTCTTTTTGCAGCTCAGCTTTAGTCACCTACTTTGATTGGAGTGGTAGTAATAATTATCCAATTGTTAAAAACTATGTCTCTAGTTCTGCCTTGCCCCTTCCTACTCACTGGATGGTTATAAAGGCGGCCTGGGAATGCTACAGACAGTCACTTCACTGCGGATCAACCTCGTGACGTGGATGTGGCTGTCTCGTCCTTCGTTGCAGCAGTGGTGTCTGCAGCATAAGTTGCATCCTGAAGTCATCTTATCGTCGGCGTAGTCGTGTACCCTGGTGGAATGATGAGTGTTAGAATGCAATCCTTTCTGGCGACGTGCTTTTCTCAGGTTTCCTTTCCATCCCACTCAGGAGAACTTAGAACTGTTAAGCATCATACAAGACAGCGAGAACGATAAGCGGCCAACCCATTACTGCAAATATTTCCATCCTTCGGCATAATAATGCAATCATTACTGGTGCCGAAGACATTTATAACTTACTGGGGCAGACAGTTTATCAGCATTCGAGCAGCTACCGATGCCCACCCTTATTTCAGGTCTTAAAGGCACGCTGCGAGCAGGGTGTGGACTTCGGACTTTTGCAGGGAGAGGACTATGATCAGCCTTTCTCTCTACTTTATCTCGAGGTAACACTCTCCTGCTCGAAACACACTTCTGCTGGCCTCGGTAGTATCCAATATGCAATGATATAAATTTGCCACTTCAAGGGGAAAACAAATCACTGGGACTTTGTAGTTTTTCTGGGAATCCGGATGCTTACACTTCCAAATGGGTTGTCTCAACCCTGTTACCAGTTTTAAAGCCTGGTAATAATAAGAATGATGCGTCCAATTCTGGACATATTTCGCTGATTAGCAGTATTTGCAAAACAATGGAGGTAATGATAAATGCTCGTCTTATGTATTGCCTCGAGACTTGGGGACTTTTATTAACACTTCATTGTGGTTTTCGCCGACACTAATTGTCGGTAGACCATCTTTTCGGCTTAGATGTAGCTATTCAAAACTCCTTTATCCAACGGCACCTCCTTGCAGTTTTTTTACCTAGATAAGGCATATGACACTACATGGCATAATGGTGTCCTAAAGCAGATGCAACGTTCAACTTTTCTTGTTAGAAACGGAGTTTCATATTCTCAGGTTTTCTTTAAGGGAAATGGGGTGCCTTATATATTACCCTGTCTGCTATAGCGATAAACAGTATTGTATATGTTGTCCTGCCAACCTGTGTGTTGTGCGCAGTATGTGGACGACTTTATTATTATTGCTGTTCATTTATCCTGTATGCTGCGGAGCATCAGCTCCAGCTGGCTGCCACCGTTTTGTCGATTGGGCAGATAGCTGTGGTTTCCACTTCTCCGCAGCGAAAACACAGGTAGTTCACGTTTGCCTAAGTAACTTTGTACGGACATGTGTTACCAGTTTCGGACCGTATTAAGTTCCTAGGCCTTATCTTTGATTCGAAGCTATCCTAGTGGCATCGTGTGAAACCTCTAAAAACAACAATGTTTAGTGGACCTAATTGAGGGCGGATAGGTAGAGTCTTCTCCGATTTGTACAGAGATTTCGTCCGTTGCAAGTTGGATTTTCGCAGTCCTATTTACTCCTCAGCTCGACCATCTGTGCCGAAAATGCTGAACCCTGTTCACTATGCAGGTATCCGCGTAGCGACTGGTGTATTCCGCACAAGCTCAGTCATGTGCCTGTGTGCGGAGGCTGGTGAATCACCGCTGAAATAATAAGAACAATTGTGTTGCATTACGGATTTAGAGTGCTGTTTGAACTATCGCACTCTTCATATAAGGACTTTAACCCCCTCCCCCGTACATAAAGTTGTACAACGCCCGACCTGCTGCAATACCTGCGTGTGTCCTATTTCTACACTTCCGGGTTCAACATAAAGTCCCCGAGGACGTGATGCATGTCGCACGCCCAGAACCACCATAGGCGATACACCAGGTGTTGGTATGGCTTGACCTCGCTAAATCCGTGAAGCCTGCGACACCTTAACGTATATCAGAGCCTCTTCCGGGATCTTTTTATACGCTGACGGTTCCAAGTCCGATGCCTCTACTGTATGTGCATTCGTTGCTGGCTCAGAGAGGTACCTACTTGGGAATCCTCTTTCCTGTAGCATTTTCACTGCAGAGTTCTATGCTATTATAAATCTTTGTGGTTTATAAGTAGAGGGTTCTCACGCAAATGCCTGGTGTGCTCCGATCCCATGAGCGCACTGCAAGTCTTGAGATCTGGCTCCTCTGCTCACCCTGTGACTGCGATCGGGGTGAAGTCGAGGGTGGTCGAACATGCAAGTGTACAGGTGATTTTCTCTTGGACGCCCGGCCATCCGGGCATCGCTGGCAATGATGAAGCAGACGCTGCAGCTGAAGAAGTATGTAATGCAAACTTCCACATTTTGACACTCTTGTCCCAGTGTGTGATGCGTTGCATGCAGCACCAGTATCTGTTTTAACCTCTTGGCAGAGGGAATGGCATTCGCTCCCTCTGACCAATTAACTCAGAGCAATACATGGCTTGGCTGCTTATAAGTGTTGTATTCCGCTGGCTCGCAAGGAGGATGTCCTTGTTACACGCCTTCGAATCGGTCACACCCGCCCACGGTCTAAGAGGAAGAGGTCTTGACACGGCCTATGCTCTCCAGCAAGAGAAAGTGACCCCTTCATGTCGCCGAGCGCTAGTAGTCATTTGGTGAAAGATTTGTCTTGTTTACATCTCGCGTTTTAACATTTTGGCAATTATTTACATAAAATAATGTTAATAAGGTAAGCTGATATAGTATATAGATGTTCCATGTCCAGAAATGCATTGGCATGTTTGGAACTGTTTATATAAGTAGTCTGAAGAAGTATATTGTGTATTATTGTTTTAGTGAACATATTCGAACAAAAACTATATTTCGTGCCCTACAAATTTTTAGAATCGTTGCAATGTGCATCTACATCTAAAAGATTGAAAAATAAAATTTTATTGTTGTAAAAAAACGTGTTCCAATAAAAAAATTACGTTCCCATTTTTTTCTTCGATATAATACTCGCAATTCCGGTGACAACTTCACATTTTAAGGTAAGCCAAATACAAAAACAAGACAAATCTTCTACCAAATTACTACTACCGCTCGGCGACAAGAAGGGAGTCACATTTTATTACTCAGTGTCAAGACCTCAACCTTCATAGACCGTGCCCCGTCTTACGCACAGGTATTTGCCGTGTGTTGAACCCCCCCTCCTGTTTGTGATGTCTGCGACACTCGTCTGACTGTCCTTCACATTCCGTTGGAGAGTCAGAGATATGACCAGGCCCGTTGTACCTTTAATATTTGTAACGGCATTTGGTTATTTTATATATGAGGATAGTTCGTCTGTTACATCGTATTATCAAATTTCACTTGCTACGAGCCTCTTTTAACGCATTATTTGCCTTCTCTGTGTTAATTTATCTATTGTTTTTGTGTTGTATTTGTATTATGTGTAATCATATATACCTTTTTTTTAATGTGTTGTGTAAGTTTTGTATACACAGTTATTTATTCTGTTTTTTTTATGTTTTTTGGAGTAGTCCTTATTTCCTTACTATGGAAAGGATAATAATTATTTTGTATAATAAATATCTGGGCCTGATGACATAGATGTCGAGCGCCCCACAAATCCACCAATCAAATAATCACTTTAAATATTATTATGAATGTTTCCTTACGCCTTTGCACTGAACCGTGCTAACTCTTGAGTTAAGTTAA
Source organism: Medauroidea extradentata (assembly GCA_003012365.1). Taxonomy (NCBI): domain Eukaryota; kingdom Metazoa; phylum Arthropoda; class Insecta; order Phasmatodea; family Phasmatidae; genus Medauroidea; species Medauroidea extradentata. The sequence continues at coordinate 40,308 of PNEQ01111882.1, forward strand.
CAGCAGGATTTGATGTAATCTGGGTAACAGTAACCACTAAGCAATTATATTTGTGGTGTAATACCCAACACAGCAATTTTTTCTTACATTTCAGTAAGTTAACCTTATTTGGTCACTCCTACCTTAACCTGTTAATTTTGCCCAGCAACTCTCGTGAGCTATAGAGAATAACTTTTTGTAAATGCCCGATGTTTTAATAAAAAGTAAGTGTAATAAATTGTCAGGAAAAAAATTAACTAAATTGCAGGAAATGTCAACATTACTGTAAAATGTAACAATGCTCATCAGAACCATTTCTTTCCCATTAACTGCCGACATAAGTATTACTTTGTAAGGAATGTAAGTAAGTTATCTTTACTAACTCAGTCAGCACAAAACTATGTCACCTTCAGTGTGCAGCACTTATTGTTGATTTCAAAAAAAAATTATTCCTTTTCTCTGCTAGTAATACCTTTGTCTCAGCGTCTTTGCTGGTTTATTAACATTTTTACATCTTGAACAGTTCTCTGTTTACTCTTATGAGCTTGTTCTCTTTAGTTCATCTCAGTAATGTTGATAATGCATTCTGTATTACGTAGCGTTTGCCAAGAGTTCTTTATAGAAAACTAGTTGTCCCTTTGCGGCTTCGCCTGCTTGTACTATAGAATATAGTAACTAACTTTTAATTACGTATTAATTGATGGTGTTACTATATTCTCCGTATATCTTTAAAACAACAAATACAAACAGCTTTAGCCAGTCCTCTTCGCTGAGCTTACTTTAATTGCGGAACATCTTTGTTTTTAATTCATATTTATTTCTCTATAAAATAGCTCCCGGCTGCGGCTTTGCCCGCGTGAAATTATGTAATGTAAACAGTACCTCTGGATAAAATATGTATTGAAGGTATTTAACAGCTAGCGTACTCAGTAACAGTAAACTATAGATTGTCTTAGCTGCAATATGCTCGTATGATGTCATAGTAATTCCCTTCGCAAAGTCTTGCACGGGATACGAACCCGTAACCCCACCCCTCCCACACCACAAACTTTATACAATACCCGAGTGAATGCTTAAAGGAAGGCCGTGATAATTCTTTCGTATGTACAAACTACAGTCCAAAGAGGTTTTATTTATGAGTAGGTTGGCAAAAAGAAACAACAGTTGAATTATTTCTCCATTATCACTCTCTTTTATCGGGAAACTGTAATATTTTACTACTTTTCACATACTTAATTTTCGAATTGCATAAAATCCTGTCTTTGATTTGTATATATTTACGTAAGCTTCATTCTTATCAAAAATCATCTCGATATCTCAACGGGTATAAGCGGTATAGATGATTATTTGAAAACATATTTTATTTTTTTTAACAGCTTTCAAGGAAGAATTTCGAAATATCCTGAAATAAATATTTTGATATTCCAATAAGATTTATTTTAAAGCATAAACCATTTCAATATTTCCGCTGCTTTAGGAGATAATTGAGATTTATTAAAAACACGTTTTATTGTTTTAAAAGCTTCCAACGACGAATTTCGAAAAATTCTAAAAATGCTTTTTAGATATTTACTTAAGCATCTTTTTAAAGAAAAAAATCTCCTCACTATCTGAAATGATTTAGGAGAAATCACGGAGTAATGAAAAACACATTTACGGCTTTTCATCCTTCTTAATTTTCAAATTTCGCAACATCAAAAAATTCGCACATATGCATTTGTTTGGGCAATATTTTGAAGTTAAAAAATATATGATAGCTTTCCCGGTTAATGAGATTACAGGAATTCTTTGCATACATATTTCACCCACTTAATTATCGAATTTGGAAAAATTAATTCTTAGTGGGTGCCTATGGGGCAAGGGGAAGCTTTCCTCAAAATTTTATGGTTCTTGGTCCAGCGGTTTGGGCTGTGCGTTGATGAGAGAGTGAGTGAGTGGGTCAGTCAGAACACTTCATTTTTTATGTTAAGATAATTACATTTGCACATCAATATCACGTAGTTTATTGGATTTGTAGATCTTTATTTGTACAATTTGGCACTAATATATTGGGCGAGACATTGTTACAATATTTGTACACAGAAGTGAATAAATAACAGAAAATAATAAAAATATATGTAATATTAGAAGCAGTAGTGCAAGTTATGTCAATTTGGGTTTGTGGTCATACATTAGCCCTTTACTGCATCCTTCAGTAAATAAATCCACATTGCACAATATTAAATACTACTAGAGTTTTTCCTGTTAAATATTTCACTAGCAGTTCTCTGTTGACACAAAAAAGTAAAACAGATGCTTGGACACTGAACAGTGTAAAGAAAATAAGATTTTACTACGTGTAAAAATGAACGTATTGTTGTTTAGAAAATGCTAACATATAATTTTATGTAATCCTTGTGTCCTCCAGTTAAAGTTTTGAATCCTAAAGGATAAGGTGACGCATTTTTGATGAACAGGTTAATTCATCATGTATGTTTGAGAGATTTCTGCAGCTACTTTTGTCTCTTATGCAAGGATTTTTTTCTGCTTGTAATATTCCAATTTTGCATTTGTAAATTGAACATGCATGTCTTCAAGCTGTGAAAGCTATGGGGTCTGGAATCAGAGAAGAATTTTATTAATGGGAAGAGAATAGTGCCTACTATTATTTACCTAGTAATTTTTCATAGGTTAACTGTTATTAAATATTTTGTCTTACATAAATTTCAATTTAAGAACTCAGTGGAAAGTATGTTTGTGAGCATCTCTGTAGCCCTAAATTGAAAACAAGTATGTGACTACATGATTAACAATTGTAACTTTACAAATGTTGAATCATTTGGAGGTTAATAGACAGGAATTTTTCCCCGACTCAAATTGTCATGAAGTAATTCAATAATTCCAACATACGATGTATTAAGCCAGGACCAAATAGTAATCTAGACCATGTAATATTGTGGACACTTTCATAAGGCGGACTCACTCGATCATTAATTAATATAACTGGAAGATAGTTACTACTCGCATTTAACAAACAATTTACATTTTACATGAGCAGCATAACTGCATATAATATTCTTTGTGAATGCGTCAAAATCTCAAATACAATTGCTAAACTTGCATCTTAGCTTAATTTGTTAACTGCAATGTGAAATATCAAACAAATCCACAGTAATTTTTTTCTAAAGTTAACACAAAGGTAACATAAGAAGCTGTATGTTAACTTCAATGTGACTTGCCCTATAATCTTTGTAGAATGCGTTGCATACATTGCAATAATTAAAACAAAATAAGAACACACTGTCGAAGTGTCAACATTACATTTACTTGCATAAGCTCTTATTAGAATACTGTACCTAAAACTATCATTTGACTATTCAAGAAACTTTTCGATGTTGGCAATATTTTCCACAACATGAACATCAATAAAATAACAAGTAGGAAATATTTTTTAAGATTCAGTGTGATGAGTGTCCTGATGTTATTTGTGGTCAGCCGTACTCATATTGTTATTACAGTGAATATTTTTCTTCAACTAAACTTTACATACGAAACCAACGCTATGTACAAAGCTTACACACTCCAAATTTGTCTACATTTATAACAAAGCCTCGTCTACATTTTAAATGTACATAAGCAAAGTACATATAAAAACATATATTTTCACAAAGTACTGAGTGATAATATTATGAGATGGGAGGAAAGAAAGAGAAAAACCGGGACGAGGAGAGCAGAGAATGTGTACCGCTTTCAGTAAAGAATCGATGAGTTAACTATAGGACATACATGCTCGAATTCAAGGAAATGGCTGACTGTTCTTTCCCTGTCCAATGTTGAGCCTGCAAGATATTTAGATATATGAAACATGTTTACATTGCAAATATTAATTCCAACGCTAACTTCAGCCACCTTTTTTAACTATGCAGCAGATAAAGTTAGAACATGGCAGACTTATGTAGCAGCAATGTTGTAAGACTCTCGATGGAAACATAAAAAATTTAAGTTAAGAAACAGATAGTTGACATATAATAGTTCAGAAATACAGGACTGCAGAAAATTTAAATATAGTGAATCAGAATTGTTTTTTATTGCTAATCACTTCATTGTAACAACACGTGTAAACAAATTGTATCAATCGGGTGTGGATGATACGAAATCAATAAGAGCAGTTATAACTCAAAATTACTAGCATTTTGGCATATAAAAATTTTGCCACTCAACTCAGAAAACGAGAGAATTGATGCTACATTTATGACTTAAACAATATTACTTTAAATACATGAACCCCCAACTTTGATCATAACAGCGAATTTTTCTCTTTAAATACACTACGATGGGAAATTAAGAATTTTGTAGTGAAAAACTGAGAACTGTTGTTTGTTGCACAAAAGAACGAAAACATGAATGTAAGCACAAATGAACGAAAACATGAATGTTCATATTATAATTAACACACTTATTGCGTTCTGCACTACATTAATAGTAACAATTTTATCTCGACATTCAAGCACAGTTTTAAAAAATATAATTTATAATCACTAAACGATGACATTCAAATCTATATATTGAGCGATGGCTCTACACAACACAATACATTGTGTGCGGGGTACACTAATATATGTCGTCGCTGTGTGTGTGGTTTGCAACTGATGGTACACAACTGTGAAGTCTAAAATCTTGTTTCGTTGGGCTATTATGTGAATACAGAAAAAGTATACAAAACAGTTACATGAACGTAAATAATTACAATGTGACAATTTACACACTGCCTCAATGCAATGCCTCTTGTACAACTTCATACCAAACTGTGAAGTCTAAAATCTTGTTTTGTGGGTATAATGAGCAACACCATTCCATAAACACAGAAGTAGTATACTCAACAGTAAAGTCTAATTAAATAATTACACAGTGACAGTTTACACACTACCTCAATGAAGAATATCCTGTACAACTTCGTACCTAACTATGAAGTCTGAAATAATGTTTAGGGGGTATAATAAGCAACATCATTACAAAAATACACAAAAAGTGTGCAAAACAGTTAATTCAAATTATATAGTGACAATTTATAAATTGCTCTCTGGGAAGAAGATCCTGTACAACTTCGTACCCTTGAAACCAAAATGTGAAGTCTATAATCTTGTTTTGTGAGTCTTATGAATAACACCACTATGTATACACTGAGACCTCCTTACCACAATCCTCCAAAACCTAGATTTTTCAGTCTGAAATGTTTATATTAACACGTTTCTGTAAAGCACCATAGCAAAATTAACGATATTATCACCACGACACTGGTAACTTCTTTTTATCAGTGGACTTGATATTGCATTGTTTTACAAAAAAAATTCCGGTATTAAGGATTAAAATTCATAGTTATTGAAAACTTAGAATTAATTAGGTGTTTCTACACGTACCTTACTGGTGCAGCAATTTCTTGGCATATTTGTTTCGCTTGCCTATAATTTTAGTGTCTGTATTACTGTCATTAATGAATTTTGTAAAACATGAAATGGTAACTTTTAAAAATTTCTTGACAAATTCAGCAAAACATACATAACACAGTGGACCAAGTGGAAGAGTTATCGTACTTTCTAAGTCCTAACACCTCTTGGAGAACGACCAAGAAGTGAAATAAGGTTTTTCTCAACCTAGCCATGCATATTTTGAGCTAATTGTTTGATGTCTTCGTTACGAAAAACTAAACTACTGTCATCATATTTCTTCATTTTTATATTAATACAGTCCCCATCCAGTTCTGCGTATTTTCTAGTAACGTTCAAAATCCACTCCTTGTGTAGTAGTTGACTGCACGCCCAACCTGTTACATATGCTAGGCTGTTACCTGACACTTGCTGCTGTTCTGTTTGTGACAAATTGCTGGCATCTGCTGATTCGTTGCCACCACTAGACAATTTATAAACTGCTAATTTTGTATTATTTGCCAGTTCTTTTCTCTGCAGAATAAATGTGTCGCAATCAACTTAACAGTTGCTTTGTGGAGGTGATGTAAGCAACTGATCGACTGCAGCGCCTCTTAAGGTAGCTCTGAATTTACTTGCATCAGGGGTAATATTGTTACCACCCTTTATTCTTGCTACAGAAAATAAATTTTCCGGACAGTCCTGGATCAGTCGTCTTGTAAGAACGGATTGAAATTATGAAGGTCATCCCATAACCTTCTGAGAGCAGAAATGTTTTGAAGCCACCCTGATACACTCGGTGAAGTACAACGGAGAGATCGTTCCACCTTCATTTCACTAGGAAAGTGTTCAGCGGAAGCAAGAATAGACCAATGTTCTGAATTTTCAAAAATTGCTGTCTTGTAGGTTTTAGCTGTGTACTGTTTTGGTGAATTAAAACAGCCGAACAAACTGTCCATTGTCGACAAAAACTCTGGATTGTAAGCTGCTTCGCGTTCATGCTGTTGAGTGCAACATGTATCAAGATACATCTGCTGACAGAATGACTCATAACTTGAGCTGCCAGACACACGTTCATGGGACTGAATGGTGGAATGGTAATGTGATTTTTCCTCAGTTTGGCCGCTAGTCTAAGTTTCATTTGACTTGTATTTTGCGATGCACTCTTTAGTGTGTTTCCAACGATAAGTTTTGTTCCGATACGATATGTTGTATTTTCTGAAGTTGTTCCGCATGGATTTCAGCAAGTGTGGAGCGTCATAAAAGAAGTAAATATTTTCTCCTTCAACATTAATAAATTGTTTCTCTCTTGTAATTTGGAGCAATTTCCTAATATGAACATTATTGGTACCGTCAACTGGGGTTACTTGGGACCGCAGGAAAACTTGGGACACTTTTTCTGGAAGTTTTATTTTACACACAGCAGTCGAAAGAGTAAAGAAAAATACGAGGAACCATTATCGGATACATATTACTTGAATAGTTAGCATGATTTCTTCATTCATGGCTACAACATACGAAATAAAAATTCCTGAAAAAATGTTCTAAGTTTTCCTGCAGTCCCAAGTAACCCCAGTTGACGGTACCTTAGCCTCAAACTACAATTTTCGGAACGAAGTTGGCCGCCTGAAGCTTGGAAATAGTCATTAGAATAATTTGTTTTATAGTTTGCCCTGGCACTGGACCTTTTGAAAGGAAGTACCGTACCACTTGTTTATAATTGCCTTCATATGCCTTTTTTTATCATAACCACTGAAGCTTGCTTGTCAAGTCGAAGCTTGCTACTACTGGTTTTCTCATTAAACCCTGGACCGTAATCTTCCACCCATTCAAAAAAGTCTCAAATACCTTTACACAGCAGTAGAGGAATAACACAGAGTCAAAGAAAAACTTGTGTCGTACTCCGCAAATCTTCTCTGTTAACCAACTTTTCGCATCAACTTCAGCTGATTAAGGGAAAAACCTTCCGACAAGTCTGGTTTGTTAAAGTCAAAGAGGTGTTTCATATTATCAACATTCGTGCATCTTCGAAGAAATGCATCTTGTTTGAATGAAGAATTCATATTTTTCAATCTTGATATGGTTTTTTGAGCTGCTCAAAGTTTCAACTGAGCTGTTTTCATCTGCAACATGATAGTTTTCTCGCTACGAACTGGAAGTCGTGCATCAGTAAGTGACCCTGTAATAAATAAACATAACTATGACATAAAAACTATCTACTACACATTGTAAATAGATAAATATGTACTAATCACCATCTCGTTCCAATAATGTTGGTGGACGCCTAAAGCACATCAGGGTTCGGTTGTGCTTTATGGGTGTACCCAGATATCGTTTTTGCGAATGGGTTTGTGTGTTCGTTCACAAAAGCTTTGGGACAATTTAAAGGTTGCCGTATGGTCCTCCTCGCATACAAATTCGTTTGCTTTAAGCTATAGAGCAAGAAAAAAGAATTGGTAAGACATACACGTACATTCGCATTCTATGCCATGTATAACATTGTTATTATAAAGGGATGTCAGCTGCTACACTGCAATCATGTTAGCTTAGACGTTTAATGTGAGGCAAAACATTTCAATACACAGCACTTTTGTAACAACTTACGTAACATAATGCTACTACTTACAGCATATAAGTATTAAAAGCACCCACATACTTACATACACATTAAAAAATTATAATTATATTCAATAATTTCCAACATTTTTTCACGATTTTTAAATTGATGCAAATTTTATAGGATTCGTATTGTTACCACTACTATAAATGAAAATAGACTATTTACTTCTCAGAATATCGAGAAAAATAGAAAAATCTCTCAAATGGGATTAACAGGGGGTTCCACTTGCTCCGAAGCATAGCTCGAGCTAACTCGCAACCCGCTTAAGAAACAACCACACTGCAAATAAAATACAACCATTGCATTGCAAGAATATTCAGGATCGGCCAGTTTAATACTGCGTAAGTCATGGTTTGGTGCAAAGTAGCAAGCATAAAAGATCTAGAGAAGAGAATAATAATAATAATAACGTACACTAATCGACAACAAAGTAAACAATCTCTACTACAGTGGCTGTACATTTAAACAAACACTTATTGGGCAGGACGGGCAGAGCATAACAAGAAAGAACAACAAAAATTAATTTGGGTGTTTCAACAAACATAATTAAATCCAAAAATAATATTCAATTTGTTTGTCTCACAAGGCTGGAAACATTAATTAAAAATTACTACTGTTTCCATTTCTTCAGTAAAAACCCAAGCTAACACCTAAAGTTTAAAAGTTCTATTGGTTAGTCATCGCATAACTTACACCATCTCATGTGAATACTTGTTTCAAATATTCATTGTATGCATGTAAGGAAAGTACAAGGAAAGAAAGAAATTGTGAAAAATGTAAAACTCATTTTAATATTATTTCCGTTGCGTTCTTTGGGACGGACACTGTTCCTTACTTTACAATATAAATAATATACTCTGGATTTCTGATTTCCATGTTAATGGTATAGCGATGGTTTAAAAGTTATGAAACCATGCAGTTGTGAAATAAACCCTGGCCAACTGTTTCTCCATTTTTTCTGTCAACATTGATAATCTCTTTGTATGGTTGCAACTTTAACAGGGTTATCTTTTGATGTTCAAATGCCGACAAGAGCAAATTTTCTGTTCGTGATGTGTAGCTGTCCATGTGCTTGATAAAAATTATGATTTTTTTTCAAACCTGTAACTTTATTTTGTCCCTGCGTTTAAGATAAGCAAGTCTGCCATCTGAAAGTGCTTTATCGATGTCGATATATGCCGCAGACGATGGAAGTTTGATTTCCACAAAACCATGCTCCCCAACCAAGGCGTCTGGAGTTGCTTAAATTAATGCAAATCGTTCATTTATGAAAAGGCCGCATGGTTGTAATACTGTATTCTTTCGCTTTTTAGGCTGCTCAAGAGCAGTCAATACGTTCTTTTTTCCATGTACATTAGTTGGAACACTTAAAATAATCAATGAGTATATGATTGTAAATAAGGTTTTGCAACTTGTAGCAGCACATAGGCCTCAAATTCGTTCAAATTTAGAAGCAGTCAGCATTTGCGAAAGTGTCCCTTTCTCTATTTCTCTGCACTCATGAGTTTTTTCAACGACTCAAGTAGATTTTCTTTACTACTCGAAAAACATCAGGGGTTATATAAGCTGTTCACAGTTTGGTCCCTAGCTTGAATCGCCTAGACCTGAAGGGTTTGCAGATTCCCTTTTTTTGTCATAATAGCGCGTTTAATGCACTTTATTTTACTGCTTTTTGTCTTTCCAACTCCAATTTCTTAACAAACTTGTTTGGGCTGACACCGCCATTCAATGTTTTGCGAGGTATGTAATGTTTTTTGTGTGCCGTAAGAAACAGTTGCAGTAAAGATTCGCGCCCAACAAGAGCCTTTTAGTGCATAGTTGATTCTCTTGCCTCTAACTAATATGGATATCATCTAATTGAATTGATCAACAACATTGTTATCGGTATAATTAAGTAAGCACTTTGAGTTATACTATAAGTACTCAACGTATTTCATAGTGTGTTCGTACAATTGACTGATATTCAGTTCAATCACAGGTTTTTCCTCCTTCCGTAGGACCTGAACAAAAATACTGTGATCACTTGCTGTGATCACCAAATACGTGGCTTGGTTCGTTAAAACTGTTGGCTTGAAAGTGAGCTATTTATCCTCGATTGGCATTTCTTCCATCTTACGATGTTTCACAGCTTCGGTCCCAGCCCTTCGTCGTAGTTTCATAATTTTTTGAAGTAAAATTTTCTTTATCGATGGAGAACCAATTCTGTGCAGATCTGATAAGTTTTTTCAGTTTAATGCTGTAATTTAACAGAACACTATTTTGGTACTCGGTCATATCAGCTGTTACATTTGCGTATGGTCGTGCCTCCAATATAGTCTATATAGTGCTGTCACTATAAGCTATCATTTTACTGTACTTCACAATGTGCTGCAGTGCCTCACTCTTTTGAAACCCTTCTAGTACAATACCATACTAGTGGATATTTCTAACAAATTTTTGTGTAAGACATGCTTGGGAGTGTCCTTTCTATTTGCACTTCGTGCACATACGAAGCAAAACTTGTCCCGTACTGACATGAACGAAACCTTTTTCGTGTGGAATATAACTAGTGCCGCCTCTCTAGAGGATGCATTATGCTGGCTTCCGTAGGATTGCATCAACCAACAGCCATCAACCACAACAGTTAAAAGTGGAGTATCATTTTAGTCCCCATCCCCTCTTTCTACTGTTAGCTCCGCTTCTTGTTCTGCATCCAGTATTTCTTTTATGGCGACCTTTCCAAAACCTTCGCAAACGTTTAGTTTATTGCTGAATATGTTTTCGAAGACATTCACGGCAATCCTATGCTACCACATGTTTTCCTTTTTTTTTTTTAGATATAAAAGTCACCTCACTTACTCATAATTCCAGCAACAATTATAGCAGATGTGTTGATCAAGTATCAGTATATTGAATTTGAACAGAATATTTCCCGTCTCACATACTGCATTCTTAGAGGATAACAAACCGAATACCATGACGAATTAAATTTTGCAATTTATGCTAGCTGATGAACAAAAAATAAAACAGATGTTTTGTTTTCAATTTCGGTCTTCTTCCTGAAGAAATGTGATATGTGCGATTTCATTCGAGTGATTTTTTTGTCATCACTGTGTATATTTGCTTTGCAATGATTACTGTGGAGACAAGCGTATCCTTTTCATGTTCTTTTGAACTTCAATACAAACTACCTTTCTGCTCTGCGAAACACATAAACATACCGGAATGCTGCAAACAACAAGAAACAATATCAGGAAGGAAATTATCTGATTCCCCTTTCAAATCACACCACTGTACTACATGTAGCCTACATATTTTTTGACAAATGTAAGACAGAACATCATTAGCAAATTGGCAATTGAAAAATGTATTTCCGTATGTGAAATTTAAAATGTATATAAAAAAAACCAATGCTTTCGAGGGAAATTTCATGGACATGTGAGAGAGTGTTAAAATTACCGGACAAATCTTGTTGTTACATAGTGTATAGTTCTAATATAGCCACCGTGGTAATCACAGAAAAAAATGTTATCCTAAATGTTTACACAAAATGGAACAACTATTTGCGATCGTAATGTACATCGTGCTGCAGTTTCTAATTGAAAGGGTGCAATCATAATATATAATATTTGCCTTGCAGCAACAGAAGATCTGAAAAAGAAAATAATTAAAAATACATGTATTGACAAGGCCAGATTATTACTTTTGTAGGTCTTTATTCTCTAGTAAATATTAGTATGTTACTTTCTGATATGCAGTGTATTACTGTTATATTTTTTTCACATCAGTTGTAGGTTTTCGTATATGTGAGCGCAACTTAGACGATGTGGTGGTTTGGAAAAATGCGCCACGAATGTGAAAAAAATATGGTGACGTGCAATAATGATTGACTGTGAAAAGATGCTCTAATGTGTAAGGATGCTGAATTGTGGAGATCAGGTATAGAGAGGGGTGGTAGCATGCGGGATTACGTTACCCGACCATGCGGGACGAAACGAGCTTATTTTAGAAATATTAATATGTTTTATTTTATTACATCTGCCTCTTTCTTGACTCAACTGAAATAATTCACTATCGTTAGACCAATTTACCAAACACAATTCCCTCGCCCTTATCGTCACCAGCATAAAATATGTTTATAGACCATCAACATTTCCTAGTGTAGTAGCGGGTTAGAATACCACCACAGCCAACCCGTGCTTGTTCGTAAGACGCGAATAATCGGGATGCGGTCGTCACCTGAAATTTTTTTCATACATTCATATTTTACTTTCTCATCACCCTTTCTCTTTCATCTCAGCAGTTCCCATCGTATCTTCCAGGTGGTGCTCATCATCCCAATAAGTCTCTCTCTTTCATCGTCTGAAGCAAGGTGGTGTTCATCTTCTTAATAAGTGTCTATCCTCGCTTATTAGTGCTGCCTCCGAATTCTGTTCCCTACGAGGTGCTTTTGTTAGTGATGGTTTATCGAACCCTTTTCACTAGCTCAGCAAACAAATATAGGTGCGGAGCCCGTACCCATGCACATGTACAACTGTGTAACACCACCTGGTGCCATCCTAGCGGTTGGGATTGTCATGGCCGCTCTGCCCATGCATCTAAACCCACTGGGACAACCTGCTACCACAGTATGGAGGAGACTAGTGCAATCAACCACAAGTACCCTGAAATTGCACCACAGGTGTTCTCTATAGTGGGGAGCCTGGGATATTTTCCCAGGTAGGGGAACAAAGCTGGCCTCGCTCACGATGTACGATTTATCCTTTGTTTGCTCCAGTATACACTTCGGTGTTTTTCAGCAATATTAAGAATTTTTTATATGGAAACTTCCATACAACAAATAAACTTTGTGTAAGTTTCGAAATACTCCAAACTTAACATCTACGGGCCCAATGAAATACATTTCTTACTTATCATAAGTTGTGCTGTGTGCTCAGTTTATAGTGAACAGCCTATAGGGAAGTAATTTGCAGTGAATAGCTGCAAAGGGTAGCTGCTCCTATGTACTGCTTAGATCTGTGGGAGGTAGGTCCCCCTCCCAACGACACAAATTGTGAGGTGTTAACTGTTGGCATCTATTTTCTTCCCTCCCATCCCCGAACGGCAAGTTGAGCCCGATAGTTCTAAGAAGTGTGTGTGTGTGGGGGGGGGGTATTTTCACCATGGCTCTAAAAAGCACTCCACAGGGTGGCTCCCTTAAATGCCGAAACAAAAGACAACAGAGTGATAATCGTACTGATTCGAATATCGAAATGGAAGTTAGGCGTGAAGAATTGTTGGCAACTTCATTGTTCCTAATGGGGAAAAGTCTTGAAGGGCACATATTCCAGAAATTTTGCCCTTTGATCTCCAAAAAATCTTTGATGGTGCTGCTGCTTGTGCAGTCAAGAACTGCAAAAAGTAAGGAATGGAACAGAGTTTTTCACTGAGGCATAAAATGCCATCCAGTCACATGGGCTGCAGGCAATGAAGATCTTTAAAAGGGCAACAAAGAAGTTGCCTGTTGAAGTTATGCCCCACATCGCACTTAATTCGAGCATGGGTGTAATTTTGTGTCTTGACCTGATAGAAGTTCCAGATTCAAAACTGTTGCAGGAACTTAAGATGCATGTGTTACACGTCTATCGAATCACAAAAAAATCTGATGTAATTCTACCAACCGCTACTCTGTTCTTTACATTTGGCATACCAGTCCAAAAAAATTTGGTTACATGAATGTACGTGAGAAACGGTTCATCCCCTCTCCACGCCGCTGCTACAACTGTCAGAGGTACTGTCTTCAGACGACTAATTGTAAATCACTCGCAATGTGCCCGAAATGTGCCGAACCAGAACATAATGACAAAGAGAAATTCAGCAAACATTTGACGTGTGTCAACTGTCAAGGCAAACATGGAGTTTGGTCAAAAAATGCCCGGTTTTGTAAGAGGAGTGAAATATAAAAACAATCGGAACAACAGATAAAGTTTCAATTGGCGAAGCACACAAGTGGTTTACCCAACAAGGTCTTCGACCCGCTGTTTCATACAGTATAGTCGCCAATGATCGGTGACCGATGAAATATGCGTGTACTCATGTCGAAGTGGCGACACAGACTGAGATTATGACAGTCGGGACACAGTGTAGCTCCAATTTGAAATTTCACAAAACCTTCTCTAGGTAATACCCACCAAAGAGCACCCTTAAAATTGATTAATAAAGTGGATGCCTAAATGTTTCTTATGATACCTTTCCTTTCCTGCTCTCTGGGCTCTAGGTAATTGAAAAGGCAGACTGGGAATGCTACGGATAGTTACGTCACTTTACTGCATTACCGAACTCGTAAAATGGATGCGGCTGTCTCATATTTTGTTGCAGCTGCGGTGTCGACAGCAAAGGTTGCCGACCAGAAGTCATCCTGTGGTCGACATGGTCGTGTGCCCTGGTGAAATGAGTGCAAAGATGCAATCAGTTCTTGGCGATGTGCTATTCGCAGGTTTATGTTGCATCCGGTTCAGGCGAACTTAGAACTGTTTCGCATTACCAGGGCTCAAACTAAGTGGATTTTTATAAGAAAGCAAGTGAAAGTCTTAGAAGTGTACCAGGTAAATTATATTAAGGCAGTACACAACTGTACAAGAAAATATTAGGTTGGTCTACAGTTATTTAATATTAAGTGAATCAAAATGATGTTCCTAAAGGTTCAAACTAACATGTCATGCATTCGTTGTTCAGGTTAAACACTGTAAGTATCACTTTCAAATAATGTAGCGGAGGTTTAGACTGAATAGAATAAAACACTTAAATTTTGGGAAAAGGTACAAATTTTGATTCAAAATCAAGGTAATACAAATGTGAAATGTCACTGTAAAAAAAAGTGTAATTTTACACAGAATGTATGGGACGTGAATCTACATCATGTGTCAGGTAAGTCGCAGGCAGTACCAGTTACATATTGGTGATTTCAACCAGTGTAAGCATAAGCAACCATTAACATTTTCTGTGATCTTTATTCCTCAAAATATTCATCAATATCAAAACAGTTGCTAATTCAGGATGGTGAAAGCATGGAATTTATGCAAAACAGGAGGCATAAAATTTAACTAAATGTGACTTACACATCAACATGTTTCAAATGTTATTGTTCCTCTGGTAGATAAGGAAAAGGCAAATTCACAAGACAACAGCCATCGTGACTGTTTCCGCCAACTTGAACCAAGAGTCTTAAGAACTCTATGTGCAAGAATTTGATTCCCTACAACACGGGGCAGTTGGGTTTTCATTGTCTTCACACCTGCCTCCCACAACCCCCCAAAGTAAGGTGCGGCTGGAGGTTTGAAATGTCATGTCACTCCATACAGCATCTGCAACTCTACTCTGATGACTAGACGACTGCAACAATGGCCTCAACTCTTGACTGGCACTAATGAAGTTTGTGCCACAGTCACTGTATATGTGGCTGCACCTTCCTTTTCTCCCTATGAAATGCTTAAATGTTGCCAGAAATGTCTCTGTTGAATGACCAGACACCAACTCCAAGTGTATGGCCTTGGTGCTGAAGCACACGAATAGGCACCCATAGGTCTTGTAAACTCGTGCTCCCCGCAATCTTGCAATAGTTATTGGAAATGGACCAGCGTAGTCAACTCCGGTTGTGGAGAAAGGCTTCATTTCCTTGACCCGTGCTGCCGGGAGGTTTCCAATCACTGGACTGACTGATACACTATTCGGCATCTATAGCAGTGCCCCACATAATGCTGGATTGCTCTTTTGACAGAGATATTCCAGTACCTTCTCTGAGAATGCTATGTAGTGCCTGCACTCCTGGGTGACAGTTCAACACGCTCACGTGGTAGATTTGCATGTTGAAGCCTGCCGCCCACCCTGAGAACACCACCTTCATCGATGGAGAGGGAGAGTTTTCGAAATATTTAGGTAGATATGCCTTATTCTGTATGGCCATAAATTCATCCAATAAGCATTTCTTCTGCACATTAATAATATTATAAGGAGCATTAGGGCCTTATCGAACTCCCACAACACCAACTAGAATACAGGCCGGCGCACACTGCTGTGACGTCATCACTAGTAGTAGCCCAGGAGTTTTGGGTGAATATTTAAAGAAAGTTCGAAAAAAATAAGGTAAATCTGAAAATTTTGTTATTGATACTAGACACCTTGCTGAACAACATACCGAAATTTCCCTATTTTCCCATGTCGGCGTCATATTTTTTCGTACAAGAATGTCCTAAGTCACCCTAAATGACACAAGGACGCAAATGTGCCTCCAACAAATATTTGCATCAACTGACATCCACCGGGATCGATTCAAATTAACCATTGGACTACGTCAAAGTTATATATACACAGACACAGCAATAAAATATACTAGAAGTATAAAAAAAATTGATTGAACTTTAACAATTCACCAAACATCATGGAATTCATGAAAAAAACTATCCATTGGAAAAAAAATACGGCGAATAACAAAAAATAAGCTAAACAAAAGCAATTCCTTAAGATTTGAGCTTTTAAACAGTGTATCTCACACCGCTCTGGGACAAACGGTTAGCAAGATACGGTTGCTCAAGTACAAGCGCGCGCCACCTAGTGTAGATTCGTTTCAGTTCCGAACGTACCCCCTAGGTTGCAGGCCGTACCTTACTATATAGTTTCGTACTTCGGTCAGTAGATGGATGTACATGTTGAGTACGTTTTATTTGTTTTCCCTACTAACTACAGTTGTGTGTTTGAAATTAATGCAACAGTGTGAGTTATTCGCGTATTGACTAATGTTGTAGGTCTAATGGAAATATAATGGATGAAACATGTTTCCATTGTAAGAAATCATTAAATGAAGGCAATGTTGTGTTTGTGACTCGGGGCGTGAAAGGTCTAATTACCGCAAATGAAAAGCGCTGTGATGGTTTAACAGAAAAATTTAAAGATGCTGAGAAGTACAAAACTCCTATCCGAGTACATTCGGACTGTAGGTAGGTATGTTTTTCTTTAACAATGGTGTGAAAATCTTTTTGACGCTCTTGTGTGAATATTATTTTACAGGTTAGATATTGAACATTACGATTTACTAATTGTTATTTCTCCATAATTACTATTTATTTGTATGTTTAAGTTAATTATGACGTATAATATAATTATATATTAACAGTTTTAATATATCAGGTATTTTATTTCACATATTTAAACAAACTTATGTTTTGCAAAGAAACATTTTACTAAAGTGTTTCATATGTCTTAAATCCCCGTGGTATTATGTTCAACAATGGTGATTATTAATTACTAATGTACTCAGTGGCGTAGCCAGGATTTGTGTTTGGAGGGGTGGGTTGAAAGGTACACCGATTCCCCACTAAAATGGTGGGGGGGTCCGGGGAGGACGTCCCTCGGGAAAATTTGGATTTATAGGTGCAAAAAGGTGCCATTTAAACGGATTTAACACTAAACATACATCTGGTAGTCGTATTAATATTTTTTTAAATAAAAGTTATTCCCAATCAACTGTTTTTTTTTATTAAGAAGGGTGGGGGGTTCTTTCTCTAATGTTGCCATTAGGCCTACTGTTTTTTGGTATCGGGCACACTAATACAGATGAGAATGTTTCAATTTCCCTGTTACCGGATAATTTACATGATTTTCATATCACTGTAAAACGAAACATCTGAAGCATAAGTTTACATAATTAATTGCAACATCTTATAGCAGCAAACTTTAAATTTTAATTTTAATTTTACACAAATAACTTTGTACAACAATAAGTTTCTTTGATAACTCGAAATGTTCGCAGGGTAAGCCGTATACAAAAAAACAGAGAATAGCCAATGAACAAAACAATGTGACTACCGAAAAAGTGTGTTTTAGTTGCTAGAAATCAAATTAACTAATAATTTGTTTGTTTACAAATGGTAACACGTCACATGTAGAAGATTAATTTGTGAGCGAATGTAATTTCAAAACTATTTTTATTCTTGTAGGCAATCGTACACAAGGCCATCGACGATCAAAAAAGATGGAAGCAGTAATATTACGGACACTTGCGCAATTGTAGAAAATGAAAGGCCACTAAGACTGCGTTCATCGCAACATCCTTTTGTTATTTCTTCTGACTGTCTATTTTGTGGTGAAGAGGCTTCCGAAAGGAAAGAAACTAAAAAAGAAGTCAAATATAGACGTGTAATTCATGAGGTTACTACGCTTACATTTGGAGATACAGTTATAAAATGTGCTGTCGCCTGTAATGACGAATGGGGGGAGACGGTTCGAGTTCGAATAGAGACTGTAGATCTTGTTGCTGCCGAAGCTAAGTTCCATCATGACTGCAATAGATTATTTTATTCTTCCAGAAATCTTTCGGGTGCCAATAGTGGTGTGCGTGGAAGGCCACAGGATAATGACAAACAAGAGTCTTTCCAAAGACTGTGTAAGTACATGGATGAAAATGAAGATTACTCACTGAACTTGCGGACTTAATGGGTGAAGATGCATATAGCGGCAGTCAACTAAAAGAAAAGCTACTTGCTCATTATGGCGATTCAGTTTTCATCACAGAAAAGAAAGGGATACCTTTATGACACTTTATACACTTTATGACAAGTGGTATTCGGAACGAAAAGCATCCCAAAATGATGAAAGACTTAGAATTGTTCAGGCAGCTGCAGAAATTCTTCTCGAAGACATTCGCAGTCAAATTTATAACAGTGACTTCTACCCATGCGATGGAGAGGCTTTAAATTACACGTCACTTCTTCCTAACACACTAAAGTGCTTATTCGAAAAAATGATAAAAACTAAGAGTAAAGAAGAGCATGGAATGTGTCGCAAGAGAGCTGCAATTGGCCAAGCTATGATATCTGCTTGTCGGACTCTTTCCTTTATATCTCCATTGCTCCTGGGAGTGGGAGTGTACATTCATCGGCACCATGAATCAAAACAACTGGTTGAAATGTTAAGTAAGTTTTCCTTTTCAGTGGACTACAAAGAAGTACAAAGATATGAATATTCACTTATAGAGAATATCAATACCAAGGATAATATACCTGAAGATGGATATGTACAATATGCATTCGATAATGCTGACTTCAATGTGAGAACAATGACAGGACATGGGACTTTTCATAGCATGGGTGGATTATGTTTTACTACACCACCCCCAAATGTTCCTCCTTGTATAATTGCTCGTGTCATGAATCCTCCATCTGCCTCTGAAATTTCTGGTAAGGGGACAATTCCTGTAAGATGGTATAGGAGGTCATGTAAACCTGGATTAAAGGGCATCACTGTGAGAGAGCTGAGAAGTATATCGGAAGAGACTCAGAAGTCGGTGGAAAGTGCACTGCTTGTGGATACTTTCTGCATGTCTGGAATGTGGGCTGGAGTTCCTTCCCCCCCTTCATGGAATGGTTGCATGAGGAGGATCTTCAACAGTGGAGAGGTACACTGCTTTATGACTCAAGGCGATCCTGTACCATTCATTAACTTGGACCCAGGAAATCCTAGTACGATATACTCAGCATTGCTTTTCGCTCATGATGAATGCAGAAGGAGAAGCCAAGGAAGTTGCGTAGTTACTTTTGATCAACCCCTTTACGCAAAAGCCTCAGACATCATTACAGCAGCACCTGCAGGAGATCTGGACGCTGTGATTCTTCGATTAGGGGGTTTTCACCTTCTAATGTCTTACTTGGGCTCGATTGTTTATCTTATGCCAGGGAGTGGGATTGAACAACTTTGGACACAAGTTTATGCAAAGGCATCTGTTGTTCACATGGTCTCGGGTCATGCATATGCTCGTGCACTTAGAGCTCACTTCCTTACAGCAAATGTTTTGACCACAATGCTACTTGAAGACATTCCAGAGTTTCAGGGCAAGAAAGATGAGCTGCACTCCTTATTTCTTGAAATGATAACCGGTACGTCAACAAATGAAAAGCTTAGTACCTCGAAAGTTTGTGAAGACTTACAAAGCATGTTAACACTAAAAATGAAAGACATCGCCCAAGTTAGTAGGACTGGCAAGCTATGGGTTCAGTACCTCGAACAAGTTAACATTGTGCGCTTGTTCATAAGAGCAGAGCGCACTGGTGACTGAAATATTCATCTCCACTGTGTGAAACAAATGTTGCCATATCTTCATGCAGCTGGACATTTTAACTATGCAAAATCTGCTCAGTTGTATGCCCAACAAATGGAGGAGTTGGACTCTAAAATGCCAGCAAAAGAACTGCAGAAGTTCACAGAATATGGGTTCTTCAATATTCGGCGCAGTCATAATATGTGGAGTGGTGTATGGACTGACATGGCCATCGAACAAGACCTCATGTGTCAAATGAAGGTGCAAGGTGGACTCGTTCATGGAAGAGGGATATCAGACAGTGCTCTAGCACATTTCATTTTCTCATACCCTGCCTGTCTTAGCCTGTGTAGATCAATGGAAAATTTGACTGGAGTATCATGTAGTACATCAGAGCAACATGTTGAACTACGAGAATCTAGGCGTGCAGCAGATGCGCGGGATGCCTTAGCGTTTCGCTTATGGCTGGACACACATTCTCCTTGGTGCGAAATTGACTGTCTCTGTTCCATTGATTCTGGTGTTGTCGGGGATGACAACATCAACTGTGACTGTTCTGTGTCTGTTGGTGTTGTGGCTATGAAGAGTATGGTAGGTAATAACTTCGGCAATGTCAAGTTGTCAAGAAAGAGTAGGGTGAATCCATTAGCAGCTATGAGCCTAAGTATTACCATACGGGGTGAAATTGTTCCCGTTTGTCCTCAACAGTTGTTTATGCGTATTGGATGGGCCATCCACCACCAAGGTGGTGATTTGATGGAGTATCTGAAGTATGAACTTGCACCAAGACCACCCTCTTTGTTTGATGAGGTATCAATGCGAAAGACAGCCAAGTCTTCGCTGCTGCATATCTTATCTTCTCACGAGTGCATAGATGGAACAAATGAAGCAGCCACAATAATCATTGACGGTGGCTATCTTCTACATGAATTTGTCTGGGACCACCCACAAACATATGGTGAAGTCATTCATTCTTACCTACAGTATGTTGTGAAACATTATTCGTCTAGAGCTATTATAGTGTTCGATGGGTATGGAGACAGTCTTACAACCAAAGGATAAGAAAAGAAGCGCCGTGCATCACACGGGTGCTCAAGAAACTTTAAATTTGATAAGAATACAACTGTCACAACTTCACAAAAGGATTTCCTCCATAACACACACAACAAATTACAACTCATCAGCTTGCTCTTGGAGAGCTTTAAACAAACAGGACTCACTGTTCTTCAGGCACCTGCAGATGCAGACACGCTGATTGTGGTAACTGCCATGGAAAATGACGTCTGTGAAAAACCAGTTTTCGTCATAGCTAATGATACTGACATCATCGTTATGCTGATTGTAAGAGCTAAAGAAAACACATGCATCAGTGTTCACAGCCCTGGAAATAATACTAGGGCAGGTAAATTTTTTAACATTTGTGAAATTCAAAAACAACTCGGAGACAGCAAGAATTGTTTATTATTTGCTCATGCTGTCACTGGCTGCGACACCACATCCACCATTTTCCGTAAAGGTAAGAAGAGTGCTTGGAAGCTTTTGAAACAAAATATACACCTCCAGAACATTGCTTCCATATATAACAATCCATCTGCTACTGCAGAAGAAATCACTGCTGCTGGCGAGGAATTTATTATCCACATGTACACTACAGAGACATTCTCCACCCTGAATGAACTTCGTGGACATCTGTATGCTCGAAATGTGGCCCGAAAACCTGTGACTGCTAGCTTCGAGCTGGCGAACCTTCCTCCAACAAGTGCCGCGGCCGTGCAACAC
>PNEQ01111883.1:0-61879 GCA_003012365.1 Medauroidea extradentata
TCGTTGAAACATATTCCAAAGTCTGTGTAAATATATGTTGAAAGAGTTAAACCGTTTAGAATGCTGCGTAAGAAGGCGGCAACCAGTGAAATCGAACGTAGCTCCGTCGCTAGCGCGCCGCGAGCAGAATTCACGCCGGTTGCGGGTGGGTAGGCAGCCCACTTGCCAGTTCTGTGTTGAATCGAAACACACTGTACACGAGTATCTAGCGTGCTGTCTTCTCGTCGACAATTCTCCTCTATGAGACGT
Source organism: Medauroidea extradentata (assembly GCA_003012365.1). NCBI lineage: Eukaryota > Metazoa > Arthropoda > Insecta > Phasmatodea > Phasmatidae > Medauroidea > Medauroidea extradentata. The sequence goes on from PNEQ01111883.1 coordinate 250, forward strand.
TCAGTGGTTTCCCCATCATTTTATGACGCAATATTGAAGGTAGATGTGTACTGTACACGCCTATACATTTTAAAATGTTCTACGTCAAGATTTTCATAATTAAAAAGGACCGTAAAAGAACACCCACTTTCGCCTAAGTGAAAATGAACTTTACAAATAAATGGAGGATCGTAAGAGGAGTCTTCACCCGGTATCGAATTTCCAAAATTTTACGCGTGGTAACAGCGTAGCGATAAGAGCCAGTGTCCCACGCTTGACGAGAAGCATATCGCCTGTATTCGCAGCGCGTCAAACTGGCGTGCAAGGTTTTCCTTGTAGTCATTTTCCTGCGGGACTTTAAGTGGTGACCACAACATTTTATTTTTTTATGGTATAAAGTAAAGACAAATGCATGCCTCTCGCTTTGCACTTTACGAATCCAGGTAATTTTTTTTTCGGAGTCTCAACAGTCTAAACCCCGTTTTTAGATATTTGAGAGGCCCGTAAATCATGTTTCTAACAAGAGGGGTGACTTTTTGAAAACACAGGAGCATAGTTTCCAGTGTGTTTTCTTTTCGTAGATGAACATAATATGAATAAGTTAAGCGGTTTCGTGTAAAAAGGACTATGCGCAACACGTTGCAACGCCATCCATGTGCCAGTCGAGGACTCATCTTGAAGAATTTGGTGTAACCGTCACTTCAGCTGAACATGTTCGAAGTAGGCGTGATGTTACCTCCCGAACACGGCCTGAGAAGAAGTTCCCGCGTAACCGCCGCGTAAGTCTCTTACATCGCGCATTTGAGAACACGCTCAGTTCTGTTTGCACGTAGTCTCTGTTTACAACGTCTGCGTGAACTTTTATCATTGTTTGCCAACTGCGTGATAACGACGTTCTTTTTCTTACGGCAACGGTAGTTTATGATGGCAATTTATGCCCTTAAATATCAGTGTCCTTGTTACTTAATGTAACGTAAATAGAGCTGAGGGGTAGTCCCAAAAATAGCATTTAAGAACTGTTTCCATAACACTAGTTTCTGTTTCATATAAAATTACTTATTTTAGACCATGGTACACACTTTTGCGCTTTTTAACTAGTTAAAAAATGGGCATGGAATAATAAAAAAGGCACACTGTACATTGGTGTCTGGTAGAGAGGCCCTTGTGGATACTTGCTTGAACTTACGTATCTTGACAACAAAACTGGTAGCGGCAACTGCATTTATAAGGCGTTTGTGAGAAGTTCAGAATTTCACGCACAGTTTCAGAACGGGTGTTTAATGTCACGTAAAAATCAATCAGAGAGTCTAGCAATCTAATTATAAGTCGTTCGGGATAAAGTGGGCACTAAACATTTAACCCTTGAAAACTATCACTAGCTGTTACTATATACAATTAAAAATTAACCATAGGTGCCTTACTGCTTGAATGTTTGACAGTGAAATTGCGCATTGTAGTTTCGTCTATTTTCCTATTTAATTACAACAATGCTGAAACAAAAGCAACCGAAATTAACATAATTATGTTTTATATAATTAATAAACTATTTTATTATACTGTATAGTTTCATACTGACTGCACAATTTATCTTATACTCGCAAACATCTTGTGACGTGTCCGAGACGATAGACATTTCCCGTCGTTAGTCGTTACGCGCGGAACGATACGAGTTGACTGAAAATAGAACTTTATCAGGACATTTTTAAGTTCTCATTTTATCCTGAACCACCTCTACCATAAGAAATAAACACATTATTTGGGCGGTGTACCGCATCACTAGACTACGTGCTAGTTGTTACACGTGCGTAAAATATTCTTCATATTTGAATTAGTTCTACACACAGAACTTTAGTTGTGTATTCTGCCGTTATAGTTATTGACTTTATAGCACAGATTTTTTTGTAAGTCTTTTCCAAATCTGAAAAAAAAATTTAGCTAATTTTACTGAAAACTTACAATTGGCGCGTAGCCCTAACGATTCGTAACAGAGTCCAGCAGTAATACTTTCCATTTTGCAGTCACCGTAAAAACATAACCCATGGAGCTTAATTCAAACTCAAACAAATTAAAATCTAAAAAATTAAAATACACATAATGCAACTTTAAATGTGTATGGTCTCTGCAATTAAAAATAACATAGCATGCATCAATCTGCGCAAGTGAGATTACATCTCGTCGACAGCTACGTCATTAGAGACGGTATCACCACTGGTCATTTAGGTTTCTACTAAAATCAAATCACATCTGTTTGCGGCATGGTAATTTACGACAATACTTCAAAATTTAAAGATACCGAATCACTGGAGAAGGAAATCAATTCTCGCCGTTGATAAATGCAGGTTAATTTCTGTATATTTATTTCGATCGTTCGATTCACTTCTTGTTTTGTTTTTACTACCGTGGTTAATTTATTTCCTCTCCAATTATCTCGCAATTGACGAGATGTAAACCTTACTTGCTTCATCAGTTCGCTACCAACTGTACCGAGACATACACGCAACATGTACTTGGGCATACACGCACTGACGAACTGTAACTTTTTTCTTAAGTTTGACTTCATAAGTCGTCACCGTTAGGAGCGTAAACAACAGTTTTAATTTCACAAATATAATTCTCTGTCATTTCCTTACAAATTCTCCACTTGCTGACCCACAATTCGCCATTAGTAATATCTCTTCGGTTTCGGGAAGGAAAACTTCTTGCTCTCATCCCAGAGAGAGAGAATGTGTGTGTGTATGTGTGTGTATTTGTGTGTGTGTGTTTGTGTGTGTGTGTGGGCACTCTTGTGTATGTATTGTGTGTACGAGTGTGTTTCGTGAGTACCCGTGTAAGTACGCATGTGTGTGATGTGCTTGAAAACATGGCGTAAAGAACACAAACCAAATGTTTTTAAGTACTTTCAGACTTTAAGGCGATTGTCTATCAGAAACTTGAACTACGTTGCAACTTGTTTGAAACAACGGAACGTCAATCATTTTCCAATGCGATCGGGAGTGGTAGTTTCAAGAACAAGCTTGTTTGATTTGAAACTTCTAACATTAAAAAAAAGTTTCAGATTGTTGTTTTATTTTACTGAGTGTTATATGTCATCAACTACAAAGTCACTATAGACGGTTACACACAAATAAAAGCACTGGGATAGGAGAGAAAGTCATGGCATTTGTGAAGGAATGAGAAATTTCGATCAAGCACTTAACATATAGGTATTTAGCGCTGGTGAGGAGGAGCATGATCTATGGAGAAGCGCCGAAATGAATGGGGCGAGGGAAACTGAAAATCCTCGAGAAAACCCGCCGACCAGCGGCACCGTCCGGGAATGGAACCCAAATCGTTTTGGTGGGAGGCATGTGCTTTAGAACCACGCCCCCTCCTTTTGTTAAGGAACAATCTCAGTATTCACGTGGAGAGATAGCGGGGAACTCTGGCAACCCGAGAACAGACTGGGTGAAGCCGGGGATCGAACCTGGGAAATTCCGATTGCGAATCCAAAACGTTACCGTTACGCTAGGTAGTTCGGTGTGTAAAAACTGTACATGGACGACTTTAAGCAGAAAGGAACCAACCCACAAACTAATCGAATTGGAGGTAATAATACCACGTAGAAGGAGAAGGTCCGAAGTACGTCTTAGAAAAAAGAAGTACTAAAGCACATTTTTGACGAAAAATGAGATCCAAAAAAGGGGGTTTATATGAGTCTTAGATGCATACAGGAAACTTTGACCTTGAATATCTCAGTTCCAGTAAACTGTGGGTTGGTTCCTTTCTGTTTAATGCCGTCCATAAAAACTATATAATAATGCCTAAGAGATAGAAAATTTCGCGAAAATATTTTTGCAGCACTTTGTTTCATTGCTGTACGTGCGCATCTGCATCTCTACTTTGTGGTCAGTGATTTGATGCCGTAACACCCAGTGCCTTGTGGTTAAACCCGCAAATCACAGACGTGATGTGTCGCAGTCATACGTATACTGATTGGCACAGTCAAATGAATAACAACTCTGCAAAAAATGTCTCTTGTTTATAGCCATGAAGTTGAGCTGCAGGTGTGCACGTAAGGCACTGAAACAAAGTGGGACGAAAATATTTTCACCAAAAATTCCTGTCCCTAGTAATGCCTGAAAATCGAAAGCGGTAATCTTGGCTGTAGATAAGGAAAACTTGGCGAAATGTTAACAAGGAAATCACTAGAAATGTCTATAAGGAAAGCACTACGCGATGTCTATACTGTGTGATAAAAAGATTGTTCTGTAAATATATGGGGAACTGGTATCGTAAATTGGCGAGGAGGTGTGTTTACACAAAGTCAACTTGCAGTCAACGACATAACAAAGTGGTTCCCTAGATACAACGCGGTTTGTGCGTATGTGGCATGAAATATTTCGGACGTTAATGGTGCCGCTGATAGATCAGCGAACTGGAATATACTCTAGTGCACTTTCACCTCTAGGCGCAAGCCATTTTAATACAGTTTAGTGCTTTAATATTGTCGTTATATTTCGTATGCGATGTTAAGTAACAACTGTATTATATTACGTGTAGAAAATTTATAATGTTTAAGTTCAACGCTTGTTAAAGCATATTTGATTTTTATATCAGTGGGTATTTTCCCAGAAACGCCAGTCTGGAAAAGTTGTTTTTAATCCAAAATTGTATACTTAATAAGTGTGACTATCATGCTTATAAGTGTGACTTTCATGCTTATAGTGACATAGTCTGAAGTGTGTTCGTTTTGTGGATATACAAATGTGATATACACTTAGTAGTTGCGTCAAAAAATTGAGTAATCTAAACTCGATTTAACACTTTCCAAGCTCAGGTAGGGTGGGTCCTTCAGCTGTTTAAAATTGCAATAGATTTACAAAATACACAGTTCCAATAGTGTAATATGCCAAGTTATATTAAAAATCCGGACGACCTACACGTGGATACATAATAGTGAGCTCCTTTAATGTAGCTTTAGGTTAATTTCAAACCATTTTGCCATTCTCTGTATTGATACAATATTTCTACAGTAACAGGACACATGTCATCATCTAAATAACAGCCATTATTGAACGGTGCTGCGATATGCCGTATTACACTCACATCACAAGCGAACAAACCTTCCATTCCTCTTAACGTAACAAACATTCGAACGAGATATATGTGACGACAAAATAAAACGCAACTGTGTTGAGAAAACTGACAGTTCAAAAATACTTCATTTATCCGGCATAAGTTTTAATGGCACATAAATATTCCAATCTTCACGTTGAAAAATTGGTAACCATAATAATCCTACATTAAATTCTAAATTATCGTATTCCATACCCAAACCAAACAAAACTGTAATAAGTATGTAGCTGTTTCATTACTGCATAATTGGTTACAATTATGAGTGGCAGGAATCACAACACTAGCCCAACACTTTACCTAAGAAAATAAACTTTTGATTGTGTTTCATACCTGGTCATAACTCGAAAGTAGATATTTTCAGTTGCCAGTTTCCTTGCAGAGCTACATTAAGATGACAAGTATTGTTGATTGCTAAGATCATTGTAGCATTCATTTACACATCATTAGTAAGTACAGACATATCATACCTTCGTATACTTCCCCGCTTGTAGTTGACTGAATACAAGTGCAGCGGAACGCCTGACTTCATCTGCACTGTCGCTAGGTCGCACTGGTTGCACGCTTCACATTGGCACATCCCTGCACAACGTATTCAATTACAAAAGTGTTGCAAGAGACCTCGAATGGTACGTTAGAAACAATATATATATATATATATATATATATATATATATATATATATATATATAATAGAAAAGACAGTCGCATAACCTAGATTTGACTCGATGGTTCACCTCTCTTGCAGAAAATTATAATCTTTGTATCCTAACTAAAAATGTATATTTCAAGAGCATTAAAGTTTACTAATACGTGAGTACCTCTACATAACTTATAAAGTTTTCACCAAAATGCAAGGAATAATTTCTTACTTAATGTTTGACTAATCGTAAGTATAGCATTAATACTTATACTTGACTTATTCAGAGCCAATATAAAATAATAATAATAATAATTCAGGTTAAATTTTCCATTGTAAAATATATCATTCTAAAATCTTAGATAAGGAAGAAATTAGGAAAAATTCAGCATGGTGAGTTATCCGTAAATTTTGAAATTATGTTGGACGCCCATCGTGTAAATGAACTTAGAAAGTTGAAACAGTAAAGATTTCTTGTAAATTATATAAAGCACACTACATTGACAATTATTTTGCCACATATTTGTTTGTACAGTACCAAATAAAATTTTTACTAAGTTAACAAATATTTTATTGCCTGGACAAATTATATAACAAAATTGATTGTGTGACAAAAATATATAATTCATATATCAAACTACAACGCCTTACAATAAAATTACATGGCAGACTCTAATAATAATTTGTTTAAAAGTGTAAAAAATAGTGTATTTAGTTGTTACAATCGAACCGTTTTGTTTGTTCACGTTATGTTTGTAAACATATATTGCGATTTTTGTGACTATTGGCATAATAGCAATATGCATCTGCGAAAATTGTATTTACTGATATCCCATACTCTTGCAAACAATCTCAAAATAACACTTTTTGACAAAGTCGAAAACTAAATATGTAAAACAGTTGCATGTACCATATACCTACGTTATTGTCACGCACTTATAAAATCATTCTCAGTGTATAGACGCATCGACACACATACGCTTATTCTTGCAGTGATTGATAAAATATAATTTCAAGTCGTAAAGGGCTCAGGTTTGACACCTGATAATGCCTCGCTTTTAGGAACGAAAGTTAGTGTATTGTCCAAAAAGTATTTAGTTGTGATAGCCAAGTATTAAATGTTTGGTAAACGAAATTAAGGACAACAAAATAATTTGGGTTCAACAACGGATATATTCAAAATAGCCTTTGGTCCAAAGAGATTTTGTTTTGTGCAGCAAAAATATCCTTTTAGTGCATTACAATATTTGAGCATTTCATTGTCAGTAGTTTCATAAATGTAATCACGATGTCTATAACGATTTTCGGAAAATGCAGCACATAATGTTTCCCAACGCATTCCTCTGAAAGTGTAAGATACGATTTGGCAGTGCTGTAGTATGGTACTGCTGTGTTAGTTATGAATGACTCCCGGCTAGATGCAGTTTTTCTTCTGAAACCAGTTTATATTCTCCGTTGGGTGCTGCTCTTGTTTGGCATATTGAGAAACGATTTCTAAAATATTAGTCTAAGTTGAAAACAAAAGAAATAGAAAACACTGCCAAATTATTGGTACTGAGAAATTATCCTATACGACCGTACCATACCATTAATATGATGCATTGTGGCATTCTGCGTACCGGAAACAGGAAGGACGTTGGGTGCTTTGCTTCTGTGTGGTAACTTTGTACAGACAGAACTGTTGGGATTTTGTAAACTGATTTGGTTGCTGATATTTATACAGTAAACAGCATTGCCACTGTTGACTTGAATAACCACAAAGTGGCATATAATCCAAAACATTGAGGATAGAAAACTTACGCAGAGCTACCCCATTGGTGGAAAGTAACAACCGTTAGTAGTACTATATTAAGATCATGCTAGGTAGTTTTATTTTCATACTGGTGCAAAATAATCCAAAAATTTTGAATTGAATGCTTTGAAAAAGTTCGAGACTACGAGCAGTCGCACAATACACAATTCTGTGTAATAATGCACAGTTCGTTAGCAAAATATTACTTTGCTTGATTTTGGCTTATTTTTATAATACAATTTATAATATTTTGGGTGCAAAAATCTGAAAAGCTAGAATGTTTATTGCTACCAAAATATTAGATACAAATTGTGATATGTTTGCGACAAAACACTGTATGCAACCTTTGATATGTAAATTATGTTGCTTAAAATTTTTTTTTACTTTCAGGATCACTGTGAAACTACCGGAGTGGCCTTGACTGAAACCATAATAAACCGTTCGACAAAGATGGAACTGACTGGTTCAATAAGAAGCGTTGATGAAGAGTGAAAAAATCACAGTGCAGCCCCCACCACCTAACTCACGCACGCACACACATAAAATAGCTAGGCTCGAGTGGATGGTGTTCTCTCGGCGGAGGTCCATTTCTCCAACCCCCGAATTGCGCAGATCGGAACAATTTTCTTAGACTGATGTTGATGGGGTACCATTTGCCCGCCTACGCATTTGTCCTGCTCGGTAACAAGATCAAGGAACGGCAATTTCGAAGCACAATACATTGCACAAGTCCTGCACAGCATATCAAATAGAAGGAACCTTCACGTGAAGCTTGAATCACTGTCCTGACATTCCTCTGCAGTAGCAGAATGCATAAATAATTCCTTAAGTCTTCTTATGTGTTGTTAAAAGAAATTGTCCTGATCTCGAAACAAGCAAAGAGACTGGAATAACAGCAAAAGGACCGAATATGCCAACATTAACACAATTGTGATTCAGTCATATTGTCCATTATATAGTGCACCGATTAAGGCTGCGCGGCACCGAAAAATTCGTAACTTTATGAATGCACCAAAACTGTCCTACTTTCACGCATTACATTAATAGTAATTTCCCACAAATAAATCATTTTTCCTTCCACAGTTTTCGTACAAGCGCATGTCAATGTAGCGATTTGACAATTTTTGCTACTTATCCAAAGTAAAAACTATTCAAACGACACAAATGAAATAACTTTGAGTAAAAAATAAATGCATTACGCTACAGAATAACACATTTGTTATTTCACGTTAAAATTATTTATTTAAAGGTACAGGTACTCAAAGATCCGTAAAAATAATTGGGTAATTTCAAGATTTTACTTCAATACAAACAATTTTTACGTGAAACCAGAACGGTACCTTTCTGTGGCTAAACACACTTACTTTCACTCTAATTTATTTCACTGGTATCATTTGAATAGTTTTTACTTTAGGTAAGTAGCGAAAATAGGCGAATCGCTTTTGACATGCGCTTGTACGAAAACTGTGGAACCAAAAAGTATTATATTTGTGGTAAGTCACTATAAATGAAATGTTTTAAGAGTTTGACAATGTAACGTACAATGATAAAATTACGAATTTTTCGGTGCAGAACGCCCTTAAACATAACTGTACGGCAGCGGGACCAGTGGCTTGAACATACAAGAATAGTTAGCTGAGTATAGGAAAGCTATATTGGTGTAGCAGTAATGTCGCCATTTTGCATTTGTGTATTTTTTACGTAATTCTTGTTCAATTTCCAGGCCTGAAAAGTTAACTTTGCTATGTAGTGTAATCGCCGGTTCACAATTAAAAAATATAAGCACGGAACATTTAACATTACAGTAGAAACTGTGCGCGACCGGACTCGTTAGACAATACTAGTTCGCAATTGGATTCTATCTTACGTTTAACAAATGACATTTTTTCGATGAATCTGAAATATCCCTTGCTGTATAAAAGTCTACCGAATGTCATTGTAACATATTTGAAGAGGAATCGTATTTGTAGAAACAGGAAATATATAAATAAATTTCCTATAAACTGCACAGCGTGAAACATTATTTAAAATACAAAAACATAGTTTTTAACATTAAAATGTCACATTATAGCTTTGTTTTGTTCTTGTGTATTTTTGGATCTTAAACGAACATGGCAGACACTCACAAAATAATTTGCTGTGATTGTTTGCTGTGCTGTGCGTACGCACAATAAATTAAATATTTCCATTTCCTGTGTCAGCATCCATACGCACACGACCCCTTTCTTGATGTTGTGAGTCGCTAGGTAAGAAAACATAGAGGTTAGTTCTTATGCGAACGACCTATGTTCTATGCTTATTGTTACGTCATCAATTGTGGACTTCTAATATTACAAGCAACTGTATGCCAGTTCTGTTACTGCATCAGGAACTGTACTAAATGATCAAACGACAATATACTGCGAATATTCTAAAGTATGCTCTAACAAAGGCATTCCACCAATGGTAATGTTAAATCAACCAAGTGTCTTCTTTGTGCTTTAACCTAGTCAGAATTTTTATAAGTAAACTGTCATTTCATTTCTAAAAATTATTAAATCTTAGTGGAAAGCAGCCCTTTCAACTTAAAGGTATTCAAGTATTTACATTTTCCACTCTAGTCAAAAAATTTTATCTCTCGTAGTCATCCCACAGCAGAATGCCCAAATGAAAATATATTTCAAATACAACAAAAACCAACAAACATATCCAAATGAAATCAACACTTAAATAAGACATAATGGGCAATACGTTAAAAGATTAAAAAACACACAACGAAATTCCTTTGTATCTTTAAAACATTCTTAAAATTATCGCAGTTTTCTTCATTCATAGAAATTAAAAAAAAAAAAAAATACAAGTGATTTCATTATGAGTTAAAAAATATATTACCATATGTCCTATATATAGTATCTAACTTAAAAGGTAACAACCTCAATCTAGTAAGTCAGGTGTTAATGTTCTTGTAAATTGCATGCCGCTATGGGAAGACTATGAAGCTAAAAAATCTTCACAAGTGGAAAATGTAGTCACGAGTAACTTGTATAAAATTAACACTATGTCGTACTAGCATAAAATTATGCATTTTTGGCACTTGAATGCCTTTAACAACAAAGTTTTCAGCGCTAGTGAAGTGTGATAGGAGGAAATTATGGAGCAGCGCCAGAATGAAGTTGCAGGGAAAACGGGAGATCACCAAGAAAACCCACAGATCAACAGCATATGCCAGAACGATTCCCATATAAGAAAACCAAGGTCGAGCACGTCGATTGCATGCCTTTAATGGGAAGTGAGCACCCTAGCCACCGAACCAAGCGCGGAAGAAGGATGAAAGATTCTGCTGTGGCCTGTGTAGAGAAACAAAACTAAATCTCGTTGGACATTTAATCGAACCCACGCATTCCCGAACACGAATCCGGTATTTTACTACTGTATAATGTTGTTCAATTAAGTAACTCAGTGACTGTCAAAAATCAGAATGTTCAGAAACAAACTCAAAATAAGCACACCTTGCGAATCCTGGGCTAAATTGAAGATGGAAAAGTTAGTGACAAAATATTGTACGATAACATTGTATGTGCACAATGTGGCAACATAGCATTGTAGTTAGTCCCCTCTTGCGCTCCACAGAAATTTTTTCTTTACTAGTGCTGTTCTGACGTGCATATACTAATGGGTACAAGTTATAATCCCGAGCAGTCCAACATTATTCTACGTTTATTTGACGTAACGTGGATAAAATTATATCTGAACGTGTAGCACACGAGAATATTTTCTCTTGCAGTGTTGCCATATCACGCACGTAAAATGTCGTACAACGCTTTGCCATTTACATTTTTTGTCAACAATTTAGCCCAGGATTCGTGTGGTGTGCTTATATTGCGTTTGTCTGTGGAGAGTCGGTATATTATCAACAGGTCATGTAACAAAAAATACTATTTACAGCTCGTGTAAATTAACCAAATTTAACTTAAGGCAAAGATAACTAAACAAACTAAAGAAGTATCTTGGACATACGACATTGCAACAATAGCGTATATCGAAAATACTTATTTAGCTTGTAACTTGCCCCCATTACAAGAATCGTTCAAAAAAAAAAAAACAAAGTTGACTATATTGCCTTCTACTCAACGCATAACTGCAGAGATATTTATAGTTAACAGAAAGTACGTTTAGGTTAATTACTGCACTACAGGCAAGGCTCTGAACTGGCGCGCAGTTTTTCCTTATCACCACTGGATATATGAGACGTAAGGAGGTATCCATGTCATTGAAATATTGGAATATCTGCAACAAATTAATTGTTGAGATCTTTAACATTTGTAACAATCTGGGAAGTATAATATGTGAGATAACTGTGCATAAAAATTAATTTGTTATATTACATGGCTGATAAAAATATTCAAATGTGTATACAAATTTTAAAAAATCTGTTGGTTTATTAGGCTATAGTTCATATTTTGGTTGATCAATCCAAACAGTACCGACATATAAACTTTATTGCTATCCCTTTTAAATATAACAACGCCTCATAAAACAATACTTTATATGTGTGAAATTCTTAGATATTTTGAATACTCAGTATTTTAACTACTGTGTTCTGAATTCGTTAGGACAATGTATACTTAAAAATATATTATAAACAATTACATTTTAGATTTTAAGAACTAACCAGATTGTATACCGACTAACTATCGAGATCTCCTGCTTGAACGACTACAGAAATATTAATTTCTTTAATGTAAGCTATGGCTAGAATTACGTAATCTGTATAAAAAAAAGTCGCTTGTCTATAGTGATCCTGTGCGTAACTTAAACTCCACGCATGTACCTCGTATAAAAGCAGTAGCAAAGACAAAGACAAAGTTACATAAGGTGAGATTTACAGCTATTTGGTGAGACTGTGGGTTGAAGGCACACATGTAACTTATAATGCAAAAATAACCATGACCCATGGGCCATGGCTGATAACAGGCAAGCGTAGGCAGCGCAGAGAAACAAAATTAAGAGCGTGGTAAGAATGCACATGTCTAATTATTTATCTGAGAATTGCCGTTTTCTTTACACCTTTTGCTGGTGTCCAAAATGACGCAAGTCTCATTGCATTTACGAATAACTTACCATCTTAAGTGAACTATATGAAGCGCATATGTCCAGTATTTTACACAACTAGTGACCTTGATAAGGCTCGGTTTCAGTCACCACACTTAATTTGATTTGATTTTCTTTTTTTTTTTTTTTGTATTTTTTTAAATTCTGACTAGGAAAATGTCAAATCGGCGGCTATACCAAAAACGCTATTTACACTGCGCTACAGTACAGGTATTGTGATTGAGCTTTAGAGATGGTGAAATTTCGCGAATTCAGTGACCTGCATGCTAGAATCAAATATCCTGTGCATTCTCAAGTCCCGACTATTTGTCCATTAGCTGCTACTAGACGCTAAATTTTATTTATCAATTATCTGCAGTAACTTATGTTTTAAAATATTTTTGGTAAATGAGGCTGTTGAGGCATAGAAGATATTTCTGATGAATTTTGGAGATCATAATAGTGTTATATATTCATCAAGTATAAATAAGGTTACTATGCTGGTCTTTAGATTAGTTGCTAGAGTTCTTATTATCCACTAAGAATTTAGACTTAGATGTAAATAAACATTAGTTATATTATTTTTTATTACCTGTCTGTAAGTTTTTTAAATTTCTTTTTCAAATGTTGGTGTCATTAAACACGTATTTGTTGTAGAAAGGGCCCAGAGCTGAACACTGCGTGGGTAAATAAATTAAAATAAAATAAGTTAAGCATTGGACTTTGTAATCATTCTTGAAAGTTAACCTATAATTGCCTTGCGATGATTCTGCGTGACAAATTAATGAAAGATTCCAATATTATTTATGTGAAGCAGTTTATCAATAATATAGGTCTTGTCAAAGAGAAAATGTATTCGCACCACTGTCGTGGAAGAACAGGTCTGGACACTCGCCTATCTACCTATGTATTTTGCTTGTCGCACTTGTTGTTTGGCTGCAGTTCGTCAAGTTACCGAGAATGTTGTAATTTTTGGCATTGTAATCCGGGCAGTCTGACTAACTCCGCCAATTTTTTCAATTGTTAACATTATAAAGTAAATAAATATTTTTGGGGACATGATTTTAAATTGTCAGCGAAGGGAGTATTTCATAAATTGATAAAAAAATACGTATTGATAAATTGTTTATCTTAGTGGGACGGAAGTGGGCGGAGTTTAGCTCGACCGCCCGGATTACAGCGCCAGAAATATATAGCATTATCGGTAACTTGGTGATTTGCAGCCAAACAACAAGGGGGTCAAGTTTCCAGGCGAGTGTCCAGACCTGTTCTTCTACGGCCGTGATTCGCACAGAATATTTTAAAGTATATAGGCGTGAACAATACACCTTTACTTTTAGTATTACGCAAAATATGTTCACCTAGACGGTCACCTTAATGGCTGTACATGTTAATAATCAAAGGAACCTTGTTAATTTAGCTCCTGGTCGGGCTCTTCTCTAAAATTCTGGAAGGTGATAGGTCTATCCTTCTGTCCTACAGCTATTCATCATTTAAAATGCCATCGATTCTAACATACGCCGAGTTTTGACGAAGTTCTTGCTGCGCGTGATATCACCGGAAGTCTCGTACCTGGTTTTCCATCGTACTGTCTCTACTGCAAACTTCTCCTATTTATACTGTCAACCAGTCCACGTATTAACTTCTTTCCGTGCCTTACAACAAACAAAATTACTTTTCCTCATTTCCGCCAAGGAATGGAGTGAGAGAGACGGGAGAGCGAGTGGTCGGATGAAGAAAGAGAGGGGGTGGAGGGGTGGTTGTTGGAAAGAGGATTAGAACAACAACATGATCATTTAAGATGAATGAGGTAGCAAGTTACCGAGACCAATGTTTGCTTCCTTTATTTGTGTTATTTGCATTGCAACTTTCATTTGAGCAGTAACTCAAAAGTAAGTACTGTTTTCAAGAGAAAATCCTTATTGCTTTCATGCGATTTTTCTCTCTAACAATCACGTGTTCACTTACAGTATTTATTTTTTTTATTATTTTTTTTATTATTTTTTTTTATTTTTATTTATTTATTTATTTATTAAGTTTCTGGCAGGAATATTTTTATATCATAAATATTTCACTTCTCACAGCTACGTCGTTTTAGATAAAAGATAACCGAAAAATCAAAACAGTTAAATATGTCAGGAGTAGATTTAGACATTGTTGACAGGAAATATTAAAGGCTACGGAACGAACTTAATAGCTTAACAGTACAAAGGCATGAAGTGAATTAACTGAAATAAAGAGATATAAATTACTGTAAAATTTAAGGAATATTATTTTAATGGTTAAAAAAATGATGTCATCAAGTGTAACATTTCCTTGCTTAAAATAGAAAATAAACATATTTAAATACATAGAATTTATAGTAACAAGTGTTAGCGACATATAGTTGTTAATAATAGTATAAAACATCACAATATTAAAACAAAATTAAAAATCAATTGAGGGCGGGAACGATTCTGTACTATACTAGGAAATATTATATTAAAAGAGTAAAACAATATTTTTGTGGTGTACTGCTATTCATTGGTAAGAAAATGGACCCACTCTGGCGGCAAGGAAATTTAATTGCGGCCGCTAAAAATGTCTCCTCGTGACAAAATTTACCTTCGGGCCCATGGCATTATTTCTTCGAGCTCGTCAAACTGACAAGAGTTGAGGAAAGTGAGAACTTCCCACAAGGGAGAGTGCGAGAAGGTAGTTTATAAATATTCAGACAGAGGCTGGAAGTAGATCCTGGTTGTACAAAGACTCCCCAAGGGCTTTCATAACTTCCAATTAGACCTCGCATGAACCTGCTCCTGACGTGTGGTGCTTGCAGACACCTGAGCACACGACTTTATCTTTCATCGCTCTAAGTGATGTCCCAAATACGAATCCTGCAATTCTAACTTGTCAATTTTGAACCGTAGAAATCCTGTATACGTGATGTGTTCAAAATCAAAATTTATCAAACTTTCTGGGCGTTGTTAGGAGCTTCACTCATGCAAATTTGTCACAACGAATTTAGTTTATTTATCTAATTAAATTAATTTAGCTCAAAGTACCATATCTTGTAAGGTATTTATAGGTGGTAACTACAGATGAAACTGATAATAAATTAAGAGTGCGAGGGAGATAAATAAAAACTGAAAACTCTTTTTTCGAAGTTAATATGGGTAAAACACTCAATAACAATCCTAGATAATGGTATTTTCCAACTTTATGAGTAAATATTTATCCATTATTACTAATGCGTTACGCGTGATCTCTTGTGCCGCAGTTAAAATACCGAGATTCCTGCGTCAGAGATTGTGCCTCGTAAGTTTGTAACACTGGAAACAATTTTATTTAAAACGTTGGCTAAAACTATTGTCTAGGATTGCTATTTTTTAATTTTCGCAAATTGGCTCCAAAAAACCTACAGTTATAGATTAATGCTCTTAGCGTTGAATTACGTGCCACGTCCTCTTGAAGTAAATGCCATGTAAATGTCTTATTAATATTAACCTACGTTTACGAAACCTGAAACGTTACTTACTTTATAAATACGTTTTCTTTATCAAAATATTAGCCTTTTACCCATTGTGCCAACGAACGAAAACAAAACAGACTTTTGAAAAGGACGTAATGTCACACTATACACTGTTCCGAAGCCTTCTAAAATAGCCTTTAAAAATGCCTCTTCAGACTGCCGTGTTTCACAATTTAGGCCTACTAAACGAACATATACTAAACTCAGATAGAAAATTGCACTGAACTTTGCTATAGTAATTTCACCAATAAAATTATATGGTCACCTTTTAAGAGTGCGTGATATATATTTCAACGCTAAAAACATCAATTCAGAATTATAGGTTGCTCGAAGCCAATTTGCAAATATAAAATAAACAGCAATCATAGACAGCAGTTTTTACCAACTTTCTGAGCAAAAATTTTTCTGGATCAACATACATCTGAAGAACGATTTCTGACACCGTAATCTCGTACATTTAATTGCGGCACAAGAGAACACGCTTAATAAATGCATCATTCTGGGTAAATGTTTGCTCATAAAGTTGGCTAGTATCATTATCAAGAATTGTTGTTTTCTAGATTTTCAATATTAATTTTCAAAAAGTGTAGATCTCAACTTTAGAACTCGGCGCTTGTTTATCTACCACGCCCTCTTAAAGTTCCATAGTAAAAATGCATCAGCGGTAATTTTGCACACTATTTCAGCACTTGGCACGTTGTGGCGATAAATTTGATGCTCGTTTCAGGGTTGCCCTTATAGATTCTTCACTTCTGAGCCTCTAGCACACAACTAGGTGGTGGTGCTCTATGTAATGTGAATATGGAGAACCGGTGGAAGAAGAGTCGGGGTAAAACGGGAACTACCCGAAAAAGTCCGCCGGCCAATGGCAAGGTCCCCCACTTTCCGACATACGAAAATCGGAAGTGATCCCACTGGCACTCTAACCCTGATCACAGCAATAAGCAGCGAGTGGTCTGGCCACAACACTACTGCACCATCACGGATGAAAGGTAGCCCAGCAGACTATCCTCTATTCTATAAATGGTCAACAGCGCGTGTTTTTTAACTCCTGGTTTGTTTTATGGATCGTCGATACTTAAGCCTTAAACGGTCAACGGTATCCAAAATACTTCATGAATTGACTCAAAAATTCATCGCGAAAAAACCACCGTTCACACGAAATTATTTTAAAACCCGCAAGTAAAAATGTGTTTTCCATAATAATTTCAATTATTAAATCCTATATCCATGCCATGCTCATCAAAGTGTTATGTTTTTTTATTAATGTCGTATTTTTGACGGAAAATTGTACTTAACAGCTTTTCGTGTAATTTATTTTGAAATTTTTTATTTAACTACCTTAGATAGGTTGTGTCCGTGACAAGGGGGGACGAAATTATGTTCTTTGTAGATCCAACGTGGTATTAAGAGGCCTGTGTACCAGACGTAATTTTCCTTTTCCGTATACGAGACATGAAAACATGGGAGTGATAAGGGCCTTGCTTACACATTCTATGAGAACCGCATTGCCCCTACATATGGTGCGCTATACTGGCCTGCAGTGATATCGTAGTAGTATTTTTCCTACGGAATCTTAAGAGTGCGTAGTAGATAAATAAACGCTGAAAACTTCAGTTGATCTGTACGCTTTTTTCGAAGTCAATATGGATAAAATACTAAATGACAATCCTATATAATGGTATTTGCTAACTTCATGAGTAAATATTTATCCAGAATGACTAATTCGTTACGCGTGATCTCTTGCGCCGCAGTTAAATGCACGAGGCTCCGGCGTCAGAGATTGTGCCTCAGAAGTTCGTAACACTGGAAACAATTTTGTTTATAACGTTGGCTAAATCTATTGTCTAGGATTGCTATTGTTTAATTTTCGCAAATTTGCCTCAAGTAACCTACAGTTATATTTTAATGCTTTTAGCGTTGAATTGTGTACCACGCCCTCTTAAGAGGCGATCTTACCATTATATTTATAGATAGTATAGGTAATAAAGGCCAACTCAGGCTTCTAATTTCATGTCTTACAAATCCAGATAGCATTTTTGGAGTTATAGCAGTCTAAGAACCCGTTTATAATCAGCATACTTCATTTTTAAAATCGCTGAGTTATAGTTTAAGGTGTGAGTGCATTTCATGGATAAGTATTTGGAATACGTTGAGGCGCCCGCCTACTGGCCGTGTGTTTGTGTTGGCGAGGTATGGCACCAAGGGCGATGTTGACCGGTTCATCTGGTGTGGTATATCCTCTACTGCAAGACACTGAAACAGCGTGCAGTGGAATTGTAGATCACTCCCATAACACTTCAGAGGTGACTCCATATTTTTAGTCCATTGTATGTTTCTAGAATAGTTTCATACATATCCCTGAATAGTTTTTAATGCACAAAAAAAATTGAAATAGCTGTTTTTAACTAATTTTAGGGGTTCCGAAATGATTATTCTGGTTGACAATGTTTGAAACTACCTTTCCGACATCGTTCGAAGTGTATTTTCTTTTCGTACATTGACACAATGGGCACACATGGGGTAGTTTTGTAAAATAAACGTATTTACGAACACACTGCAACACATTTTAAGCGCGTGGCAGGTGGCGCCCTTAATCTGGTTTGCGTAGTAAGGAACAGAAACGATGAGATACAACACTGTTCATAGACCATAGTTCTCTTAAATACCATAATCAAAAAGTATCCTCGGGCATAAGTTATCCTGTTACAACAAGGGGTAGTAAAACCCTTCATATAAACTTTTTAAATGAAAAGTTTTGCATTTACTCTACGTAGTGGCAAGGTTACAAAAGCCGAGGGAAAAATAAAAAAATAAAAAATTAGATTGTGGGTGGAGTATTACTGTAGAAAATATAATTGCATAAAAGTACATAACATTGCTCTTTATTAGATTCTTTTTTAAGTTAGTCATCTGTTGACTCCCTGGGACATATTTTTCCAGCGCTCAACATTAATCTCCAGTGCATTTGCCTCTCGCTCTGGTTTCAAATGACCCCGATTGTGGTTCGCCATTTATCATTGGTTCCAGTCCATCGTCGCGTCTAGAAGCTCCGTTATTCAGAATACCGTTGTGCGGACTTTTCCAACGCCAGAAAATTTAGGAGGTGTTTTGTTTCATTTTAAACCCATTTACGGTGACAGTGCCGAAACATTTATTCATTTTCCACTTCAATACGCCCGCGTAGCAGGTTAGAGTAGACATTTCTTGCCCTAAATTAACGAGCTCTGTTTATAAAAATTTCTGTTCCAGTAGTCGTGTACATCGTGAAAATGAGAAATGTTGCGTCGTTTTCGACAACTAAGAGTGTCAGAAAATGTACTGATATAGAAGCAAATTGAGCAAAATTATAATTAATAACACAACTACACCATTAGAATAACGAACTGAGAAATTCATGACACTGGTCTTGTTTTATATTTCTCTCTGAATTCCCTTGCTCCCGTGCTCTTCTCCATTTCTTAGGTTTCCGTCCCTCTTCTGTTTTCTCTCTATCTTCTCTTCCTTCTAACCGAGCGAGGTAACGCAACGATAACAAGTTGGACTCGCATTTGGAAGAATCCGGGTTTAATCCCCGACTGTGGCCACCCTTTCGGTTTTCCGTGGTTCCCCGAAATAGCTCAAACAGAATGCTGGGGTGGTTCCTTTAACAAAGGCCATCGCCGATTCATCTCCCAGTTCCTGTCATTGTACCAATTTGTGTGTCGCCATCTCGAATGACGTCGATGTCGATGTCGAGAAGTGGTAAAACCCGCTTACTTTTCCATCTCTTCCTTTTATAATTATTGCCCATTTCACTATATCTTCCCGTTTTCTATTAATACATTTTGTACATGTCTTAATTTTCCAAATTCTCTTCCTTACTGTTGCTTTCCCGTATCTCGGGCATCATCTTTAATTCCCTCTCACACGTACACAATATTTTCTCGTACACACAGAGCAACACAATCACACTCGGTCTGATAAAAAAATATTTCACAACTTAAAGGCACTGTTAGCCTTATGAACTTAAAAATATCGTTGAGGTACATTATAAAGTCTTAATTAATAAAAAAATAAGTAGGTGATTTACACATAATTGGTATGTATTTAATCTTGAAAAACCACAGCTGCAGTTGATTTTTGGAGGTTGCTTTACAGCGAGAAAAAAAAACTTAAATATCTGTATAAAACCATGTTCGCTTATCCATTCATAAATTTACGCGATTATAATCTCGTTCTCAAAATTAAAAATATTACCATTTTATACTTACCAGACAACATAACAGAGAGATTCGGTAAACTGACTTAACTGTTATACTAGATATAATTAAAACACGCCTTTTTAATTGTGGCAATTACCAAGTGACTTCGTCCAAGTAACTTCTAAATAAAATATCAAAATTATTAATGTAATCTAAAGTTTATTTTTTAACGTACTAAAAGATGAAGCATCTCTGGATGTTTAAAAAATACCTGTGTGTGCTTTGAGTGCTGGCTGCAACAGAAGCGCTGTAATAAAATTTATATGCAGAGATATTTTTTATGGTTTTAGGGATTAGAATAAGCTATTTCTCTTCTCGGAATGATAAAGTGTGCGGACGTAAAAGCGTAGGCTCGTTGGCATACAACAAATAAAAATGAAATACAGTAATTCTCGCAAAAAAAAAAAGGGGGAGAATATAAACTTTGGCAACTTTCAATACAACTTGATTTCTGGTTCACCTGGTGGCACGAAAGTGGGAACCTTGGTAGAAGTTATTTTCCGCATCACAAGGTTCCGGGTTAGTAATACGAACAAAACGCGGATAATTATTCAGCTTCAGCGACACGGGAGTTTCGTTTCCAAACACGCAATCCTTTCGACGCTTATGCTGATGTCTTATGCGAGGGAGGGATAAAAATTGTATGCTACATAAAATGAATCACAGCGATTTACAGCCACATGCAGGACTTATTCCTTAGATTATTTGGAGCAAAAAATGCCATAAACATACGACTCCCTTAGTAAATGAAAATCGGCAGTTATACCACTAAGTATACTTTATCAATGAGCAGAGATAATGGTTTATCGCGCGGAAATTTTACTGTATGCTAGGTTTTAACTTACATTCGACTTACCAAAATATTACTGGCATTCGCTTGTGCGTAGAGCTGTTGCCCTATTTGACTGGACCAATAATAACCCCAGCGTTGTAATTGTGATGCGTGTTATTGGCCTGCATACAACTACAGAGTGCCAGACGTAAGTCACCCGATAATAGATGTTGCAAGAAAATACAGTGTTTTCAAGGCTATGCTGTCATACATATGTTTCGCGATATACCATTATTAGAGACACTGGAAAATCGCGAAAATGTTTAAAATAGTCTCCAATAAACTGTGTTACATTAACCGCGACACGTGTAAACAGTTTTGGGACAAATCACACACGCTGTGTGTCCAAGCTGTGCAGTTCTAACTGGGCCTGTTGTAGAGAGAAAATATCCTGCAAATAAACGACAGCCAATGTTGATACAGAACATTCAGTGCTATACACAGTACGTTGAAGCCTAGCAAACGGTCAAGTATTTCCGCGATTTTCCAGTGTCTCTAACCATTATCATTACCGATGAGTAGATGGTTTATTGCGGGAAAACGTGACCGTTTGCTGGGTTTCAACGTACGTTCAGCTTATAAAATATTACTGGCTTTCGCTTGTACGTAGAACTGTTGCCCTATTTGACTGAGCCAATAAGAATCCCGCCATTCTATTATTTGATGCCTACTATTAAATATTTTTGTGTGTGTTTTTTTTTTTTAATTATTTAATTTTCATTTCAAAATTCAGCAGTTTTATTAAATACAAAAATTTTTATTTTTAGTTTTTACACATGTCAAGTTAGAGCCTACAACATTGTTATACACTGTGATTTTTTTTTCTGTTTGGTATGTCAGTTGGTTTTAGCGGCGTACATAAATCCGTAAAGTGAATATTTTGACGTTTACGACTCATTGCGCAAAAACTATGAAAGATAAAAAAATTTCCTAAGAGGAAGATTCAATCACAATTTATGTCTAAAATAAGGAAAATATTTCTGGTGCAAATATAAAAATAAAAAAAGACGTTGAAAACTGAGATGACCACGCCCTTAATGTATATTTTTATTATTGGCTCAAAGACTTTCAGAAGATGTCAAATAAGTCAACTGCCAATTGCGAAAGTGACTCAAACTCTTTGTTGCTTGAATCCTAGCGTGTACGTAGAAGAAAACGCTATTTTTTCAGGTCCCTATATATCAGCAGTCTTATGCCAAAATCGTGCAGCGCACGGGACAACCATTGTATTGCCTACACGCCAGGGGTATAATGTCATTCACGAAACGTTACAGTCATTAGTAACGAAGATGTAGCTCTTAACTAAATACGTTCCTGAACCAATATCACTAGGCAGAATTGAAAAATTTTTTTTCGTCAGGAACCAACAAGAATTATCGGATTCAGCAGTGTCATTAAATTTCAAAATATATTTGTATCTTGTTACGTTTACCGATGTACTATAGTATTACAAGTAGGAACATAAGTCTTAAATTTACATTATTTTTTAAAAAACTATCATAGCACTTTTAATATTTCTGTAAATGAATTCATGCTACAGCTTATCTGTTTAACTGACTCACTTCCAAGCACAAAGTATGGGTAATTGAAATTCCAGACAAGGGACGATTGCGTATGCGCTTCCTTCAAGTCTACCACTACACGGAAGTGAAATCATTGAAAAGCAGTTACAAAATCATATTCAAAGTCGCAGAAATCAAATTCCACACAAACGACCCAATCAGTAACTGGAGGAACGTCAATATTATTACCTTGCTAACCATATCAGTTGAATAGTATTATGCAGAAACAGGCCATCCACCATTTGATAAAACAGAACATGAAAAATTGTCACTAAAGCATATTTCTTATTCCGTTAAATAATATATGCTGATTTTAAAAAATATCCTACATCTCTTTGACTTTTTTTGCGTAACTATTGAAGATGTAATGTGTAATAATTTAGGAGCTTGTTTTTTTTTATGGTTGTGGCTCACATGTCTTCTACATAGCACTATTAAATTTATGTTAAATTAAAATTTTAAACTTACTACACTGTGCTGAGCTTGCACGAGTTTAATAGTTTCTGACCACGAAGCAGAACTGCAGATGTTCTCATTAGCAATGGACAGAGCCAGTAATTTTTGGTGAAAATAACTCCGTGCAATTCTGCTTCAACGCCTCATGTGCACATACAGGGCGAGTCGGGAGGAAAGGTACATGCTTTGAGGGGTGATAGCACTGGTGATTCTGAACAAAATGTTTCTAATAAACATATGCCCATTTCTTAACCGTTTCAGAGAAACCGAATGAAAACAACAAGCAACGGGAAATGTGCAGGTGACGGTAAATCACGATACTGTTATCGTATGTTTTGTTTAATTGTGTAAATTTCCTCACAAAACATGTTCAAACACTGCACCACCAACTTCAATGCATTTTGCTACTCTGCTAGACAGCTGCTGTGTTGCTGATCTGAGCTCGTTAGTACATTGCTTTACTTGGCACAAGCATGGAAAATACGAGCGAGAAGTTCCTCTCTTGCGTCCACCCTGCTCGTGTAGAATTCGCTTTTAAGCCAACCCCACACACAGTAATCCAATGGGGTAAGATCAGGTGACCTCAGTGGCCAAGCAATGACTCCATGGCGACCGATCCAACGCTCAGGAAACGTTTCGTTGAGGTACTGTGTCACTGGCCGTACAGAATGTGCTGGAGCTCCGTCTTGCTGAAAGTACATACGAGCTCTTGTTGCCAAAGGGATATCCTACAAGTATTCTGGTTACACGTTTTGAAGAAAATCAAGATACTGTACTCCATTAAGACGATGCGTTTCACTCTTGTTTGTGGAATATTAAGTTGAGCAGCAATTCGTCTCGAGCTAGTTGTTTGGCTGCGTTGTAGTACCTGAAGAATGTTTTTAACTTCATTAAGAGCTTGTTGTACGGGACGTTCGAATACAACATTTACGCTGGGAAGCGTACCACGTTCACGAAATCATGCAAACACCCTGCTAAACACCCTGTTATCTGGAACTCTGCGATTAGGAAATCGTCGTTCGTACTCACGAACAGCGGCTCAGGAATTCCCATCGGAGAAACCGTAGACAAACATCATGTCAGAATACTCTGCATGTGTGAATACATGTGGCATTTTTGACTTCACTGAACTGTATTCACTGTACACGTAACAACACTGTAGTTGCCAATACTAGGGCAAGCACTGTAGGACTGAGACTGAGGTAAACAACTGCACCATGCTTAGAGCGCCACCGTGTGGAAATGTACAAAATTACACACAACATAAGATAACAGTAGCGTGATTTACCGTCACCTGCGCTTATCCCGTTCTTTGTTGTGCTCATTAGGTTTCTCTGAAACGGTAAAGAAAAGAACATAAGTTTATTAGAAACATTTTGTTCAGAATCACTGGTATTATCACCCCTCAAAGCATGTACCTTTCCTCCCGACTCACCCTGTATATGGCAAACACGTCACGTATCAGTGTCCGATACATGGAGGTTCAACTTATTACAATTACAAAGGTTTTAATTCAACAGTTCTCTTAGTACTTGTGAATGCAAAGTACCTATTCATCGCCATCGATGTAGGCTCATATGGGAAGAATTGTGTTGCAAACATATTCGCTAGGTCTATGATTGGATGACGACTAGAATCCAAAACAGGTAACGTTCCTACCAGTGCACCAATTGTTGAATTTGGTCGTCCTATGCCATATGTAAAACTTGATGATGAGGCGTTTCCTTTTAAAATGTACTTTCTTCACTCATGCGGTCGCCACCACCTAGGAGTAGACGAGAGAAATATGGTTTTTAACTAACTACTGTCAAGAACCCGAAGAGTTCACTCTTAAAATAGTTTGTAAATTTACGAGACGTGCGTATAGGAGCGATAAGAAAGTAGGTATGGTAGAACAGTTTCCCAGACATCCATGGCAACAATTCTAAACATAATTATAAAACAGTCAAATGCATACTAAAGTTACCAGACTTGTATTGTAACATTTGTAAAAGTTTGCATATTTACAAGACGAAAGTATGGTAACTGTCCCATACTGCATCTGGGATAATAACTTCCTAAACATTTGATGAAGTTTTTATACAGTGTTGTTAAGAACGCATTTTGCATTTTGGCATCACGTTGAAGGGTTTTCCGTTGGCCATTACTCTTTAGAGGGTATTTTATTGCTGCCAGAAATTACGAAATTTGCTGTTATTTCTGCCATGTTAATTTTTGTTCAGAATATTTAAAAAGGCAAAGGCGGGTACAACACACACCTCGGATATTACGTCATAAATGTCTCATAGAGGCGAGTTGTTGGCGAGGAGAATGCACGCCCGTTCAGTGACTTGCGCCTAGAGGCTAGGGTGAGGCATAATGCGCATACTTCACTGTTCTTAGCTTTACACGCTCATTGGACTGAGGCAGGAGAAGTTAGGGGAAGCTCTGCTCATATTCACTCGGAAAGGCATAGCACCCCCTGGAAGCGTTTTTGCCAGTCTTCGTCAAACTAGGCCAGAAAGCTCTACGCAGTTCCGGTCAAACTCTGATGAAATTCCAATTACGTCTGCGCCATATGCGTCTGCTACTTGCCATAACAAGAACGGGGCTTGTTCACAGTAAAAAAGAAAAAAAAAATACCAGTAACATTTCGTAGCTGATGAGAATTTGCATAATGTGCTGTAATTGGCGGATACTGATTATACCACGTGATTCTGATGTTCAAAGTATATACAATTTACATAATTTCTGGGGGTCAATGTAAAGTGCTGAGCAGTTATGTAAATGACTGAGTAACCACTTGGCATACTTCTGTTGAAGGGACGTTATGTGTACAATTGTGCCACAGATCCATGATGGCTGCCTTGTTAACTCTTAGTCATTGACCGAGCGAGATGGCGCAACGGTAACACTCGCATTCGGGTGGACACGGGTTCGATCTCCGGCTCCGGCTATCCTGATTTGGGTTTTCCATGGTTTCCCGGTATCCAGGCGACTTCTGGGATGGTTCCTTAACAAAGGCCATGGCAGACTCTTCTCCCAGCTCCTGTCATTGTACCGATTTGTGTGTCGCCGTCTCTAATGACCTTGCTGTAGACGAGACGTAGAACCTACTCACCTTACGTTATCAGAACCATTGTCATGTGGCAATTTTCACAGCATGTATTTTCCACGACTTGAGACAGTGTATTTAGTTTGTATTTCAACTAGATAGAAATGGTTAACGTGACGATTCGTAGTTCAATATCAGCGAACAATTATATCAGAAGCAACATAAGGAAGACCTTTGATCGTTGTTACTGTACCAACAGTCGGGGAAGTACTGCCTTGTCCATAAAGGCATGTGGAATTTGAGACATTGGTTTAAACAATCGCTTATATTTCAAAACAAACAGTATTTTGTTTGTGCCTTAGTAATATATTTATAAATAGTAAATTTGACGTTGCATACATATCGATTACCAAATATATTATAAAAATGGTTAACAAGACCTCAATATAACCAAATATTCACCAACTCCGACACCACGACAATCCAAATAGAAATCAAATTCGATAAAAACCACATCATTTCACTTCTCTTATTGCTTACTTACTCTGCGACGCTAATGAACTTGGCTCTATTACTTTGACATTAATCCCTACGGCTTACTGTCGTAATAATATATTCGCATTGATTTAACATTTCCTTACACTTTACCATAAGAGGATATAGCGAATGTTTACAATGGTTTTCAAAAATGTGTTTTATTTTCCTCGAAAACTTAAGGCCTAATTATGACTAAGTAGTTGCTACTTATTTGTTGTGAAGAAGTCATGTGGTACGGTACGTACTCGCTAATTACGTGACAAACTGGTATTTTCGTTTAGGCTTGGCGTAATTTTCCTTCCTAACAACACGTGCACGTCGCGTATGCGAACAAAGTAGGTGGAGTACCGTACAACACTTTATTTACATACGTTTACAACGCTGTCTATCAGAAAGGTCTGCTACCCAAAACTGACTCAGTGAAATATTTGTGTAATTTTCACACTTAGTATGGCGATAATTTTGCCGCCGAAATATAGGTAATTAAATACAGTATTCGCAAGAAAACACAACCGAAATTTGAAAGAAAACAGTTTTACAACATTTCTGAAACATTGCGCAAACAGTAGTGCATGTTAAACAAATGCAGACGTTCGTTTTAGCACACCGTCAGCGTACTTCCATGTAGCTGCGTTTGAGTAGGCTTGCATTTTAATGATAACTAACACGTGTGTCTACTTATACACAGAATGTGTGTAGTAACAAAATTGTACCTTAGTGAGCATTAAATTTGTGTTTGTTGATTAAAACACTAAATGGGCTTTGAAAACACATGCATCGCTTCTAAGCAATTTCAAATTTAGTAGTGGCAAAGTTTGACTATATGCTTGTAAATTTGAACAACAATGATATTAATTTTTATAGTGAAAATAAAATAATTCTCTTTTGACTGACGCTGACTTTTTCTCAAACTGGCAGCCAAATCAGTGTTATCTTCTATTTTCAGAATATTATATATATATATATATATATATATATATATATATATATATATATATATATATACACACACCACCTATATTTCCCTTGTACTATAAAGTTCCAAAAAAATACTTCTACTGTGGTTTTATAAGCATTTATGAAAACAGAAAAGGGTCATTGGAGAAGCCCCCTCAACTATCTTCATGGTGATAATCGTGTTTAGATAATTCTGAATACCTAATTTACGAATTTTGAGCTTGCTAGAAATTAAAGTCATTTTGTGGAAATAATATGCATAAACATACCTACAGAATGTTCATGAAAGTATGTTACAAACATTGCGAGATCATTCCTTGTAAAAATGTGGTAAAGTTATATGGTGCAAGTTTTTGTTTAGTGCAAATCTTTAGGGAGGAATTCGAGATTGAAAATTGACAATGAAAAACCGTGTTTCTTAACATACACAAAAGCAAGGAGGAATAAATAATAATTTTGAGGTTGCAATTTAGCTATAACAAGATATGCAAAATGTGAAAATTGTTTCAAATACCTTTCATCTACATTAGGATATAGGTTTTCTCGAATCTTCTGTGGATCGTGTCTTACCTACATGTCAGGCTCAAAAATTCTAAGTCAATTTTCTCGTAAACGGTTCACTTGAAGATGTTGCAACAAGTAAACATTCTTGGTCTGTTGGGGTTTCCTGCTACTAACTGTGTGAATCAATATACAAAAAATTCAATTGCAAAAAAAAAATATGCCAAAAAAGTCCACTGAAGGTGAAAAGTATTCAAGGCCATTTTTTTTCCCACAGACCGCAGATCTTGGAGTTATTCAACCATACCTGAAAATTTATTATTTATGTATTCTTACTATTGATACACTGGAGAAAGAAGAAAGAAATCTACCTGTATCTATATTACGTAACGAACTCGCCATCTGAATGGAATGCTTACAAGAAACTCCGGAAAGACGAAATTGGGATGGCCAGTCTTATTAAAAGTACGTCTAATTACGTTCACGTGTATTCAAATTCTCTATTAGATTTTATCGGCCACTTAGTAAGTTCAAAGGGTACCTACAGTTTGCATGCATATTCTCAAAAAATCTCGCGCACTTCATATATTAAATAAGTCCCAACAATGTTTTACTTCGCATTCGTGTATCTTATTTAAGTCAGGAGTAGCATTCTATTATATTTTATTTTTATTATATTCTAAATACATAGTTCATAAAGGCGGTAACATTATCATCCACCATATTTATAGAATTTAAAAAGAAATACTTTTCAAATGAAAAAAAAAATATTGGGTAAAATTACTTTAACGTAAACGAAAGCAAGATTAAATTAATTGGTAAGTACCAATGTTGTCGATTTTCATGCCAAAAATGTTGGTTATACCATCATAAAGATATATTCTATTCTCTATCTGGCGAATCTGTATTATTTGCAGGCACATACAAATTGAAATGTTACTTAAGACTGGGATTCACGTATAAATTATGTCTCATCAAATGCAGTATACACAGTAAAAAAAAAAACTTCACAATTTTACAAAAAAAAATCTTGGCAAACAAGTTTCCGAAAAAATATTTTGTGATCTTTACGAGAAATGCTTGTAAATTTGCAAATATCTGTATATTTACAAACCTGTTTGTATAGTTATAAATAATAACTGCAAAATTACAAATAAATTCTTGTACATTTTACAACAGTTTTTGAAGTGTCACAAAAAAGATTTGGCAACCATTTCCCAAGAATTGTCTTGTATAAGTACAAAATATTATGTAAAAGCACACAATATTTTGTAAAATGTGACAGGCCGTCGTAACTTATTTTGCCTCACATCAAAAACGTTGCTTAGAAAAATATATACCATTAGTACCCACAGGTTTTCGGAAATGTTGGACCACTTTAATGACCTGCGACGTAGGGCCAAGACTGATAAATGCTTTGGCATTACTTTACAAGCTTTTTCTTGTAAAATTACGAAACTGTTTATGGTACGTCACAAACGTTGATTACGTAGTCCCAAAATTGATAAAACGACAGGTCTCTTTTGTTTTCAAGTTAATGACAATTATAGATTTTCAACTACGCCACTGAATAATGAAATAAAAAAACGCTGATCTAATAAAGAATCCTACTTACTGAGCTATAGCTTTACTCCAAATAACACACAACTTTTTTTCCGACCAGACATGGCATGTTGATAAATCAATATTGACATCAGTGAACCAATAAGTGAACTCATTCCACAAGTGGATGTGGGCTCCAAATATTCTCCTGGGAGAATGTATTACATTCCCTTGTAAAAACAATGCGCACTCTATAACACTGGATATTTGCTAATTCCCTGTTCACGTATCGCCTGCTGGTGCGAAGCATGTTCACAATTACATACATTCCATTACTACCCCAGATATACCGCAAACCCATGTCCATACAACAACTTTAAACTGTGGACGGTGTCAAAAGTGCTTTAACTTACCTATACTTCCTAGAATATCGGTTGCGTTCGGATACTTGGTATGGATACAAATCGACACATTTTCCCATAAGATCTAGTTATAAAAAACATCATGACTGACGCCGGACAGTTCATTCCAAGTGGAGAACCACTTGAACCCATCAACTGTCCGGAAATGCATTACGAACTACGACTTACTACCCCTCTTATGAGATCAAAACGTACAAACCAAGAAATACTGCTTGTGATCCATCAATTTAACGTTTAGGTTCATTTGAAATATTATTATTGTTTCCTACCTTCAGCGGAAATATATAACATGTGGCAATTTTATTTGTGTGTTTGTTATAAGGGACAACCCAAGCACAAAAATAACAAACGAATCACTAAAATGTATAATAAACCACACATTGTCGTAAAGTCTATATAAATCTTAGAAAGACAAGTAAAATTATACATTATTTGGTATATACTATATATGTGTGTGTATATATATACGTATAATAAACACACACAAGTATCACAGTTCTATAAAAAGTGTTATATTTTAGCTTTTCTGATTTTCGTTATCTTACGAATAACTAAAATATAAGCGAATTTAAATAAAAATATTTGTGCCTGATTAGAGTTTCTTGGGATAACAGTACAAACATAGATATCGCCAAAACCTGAAAGTGACAATTGTAAAATACTTATGTGAGAATTTAGCTGCGATCGTCATAACAATAGACAGCAGCTAAAAATCCGAGCAAATGTGCGAAATGTATATTTGTTTCAGAGTCGCGACAAGAAACGCAAGACACATTTGGTCAATGGGTTATCTAACCACAAACAACCCAGCTTACCTAAATGGATGGAGTTAATGCATAAGGGAACCAACACACCCATTACTGGAGCTGAGATATTCAAGGTCAAAGTTTACTCTGTGTACCCGAATCTTGTAAAAACCGCTTTTTCTGGCCTGTTCTTGTTCTCCCGAATATTATTATTTAATACTTGTTCTTTTTCTAGGATATGCTTCTTACCGTCTTCTTTTAGTTAGTCTGATTATCTCAAAATACATTACTTAGTGGATTGGGTACGCTCTGCTTAACTCCATCCAACTATCCTCGTCCATCAATCAACCAGAGTTGTGTGTTGAGCTCGGATGATATGGTGAATACCTCAGATGAATGCGAAGTGCGTGGCCCGGCATCGATCCTCCGGTAAAAGGAACCGTTCAACTGAGACGGCACGAGTTTAAACTGGGTCAACCTATCTCCGTTGGCCGTTCCTCAGATAAGCTGGGCACGATCCGCGGACGAGGGCGTAATGAACCAAATTCTTCCCGAGACAAACGCCATGGGATGCAAATCGACGAGCAGAAAATGACAGCGTCCAAAGCACGATTCCTGCTTATTAATTTCACTTGTGCATGACGATTCATCTCAAGATTGTACACATTCATCTGTCTCAAACATGTAATTTGAAGAATTAATGAAGAAGGTAATCAAGGTCATAGTAAAAAACGGTTTGATAGAAAATTGTTTCTAATGTGCTTGGGATCTCTACAGTAACATTGCTGCGTTTAATAGGGCAGCCTAAGGAGATATATTTTGCACCCCCGAAGCCTAAACGTGCGGTGCAACTAGGGCGACAAAACACGCATGCCACACCTCACTATAGCTTCTAGGAGTGCAGTCATCTCGTCAGTAGTTTATCTCTATGGACATTTAGTGGTAACCCTACATTTAAATGACGTGATACAAAAAATAAAATGGTGTATTATACACGCCAATGCATTTCCTGAAGATTCTACAGCAAGAGTTGCGTATCTGGAAATGACAACAAGAACATCCATTCCCGCTAATTTCGATAGCGTCAAAATAAGCTTTAAAGATACTGGA
This sequence comes from Medauroidea extradentata, assembly GCA_003012365.1. Taxonomy (NCBI): domain Eukaryota; kingdom Metazoa; phylum Arthropoda; class Insecta; order Phasmatodea; family Phasmatidae; genus Medauroidea; species Medauroidea extradentata. The sequence goes on from PNEQ01111883.1 coordinate 32,297, forward strand.
GGATCTGATATTGATCACGTGCAGTGTTCGTTGAATAGCTATTCCTAAGCAGACATCACAGTGAAAATTTTAAAACTATTTTCAGAAAAATACGGGCTTGAAACAAAAATGAAAAACTGTAATTTTTGTAAATATTAATATGATAATATCTGGGCCTCTATGATTACCGAATTTAAAAAAATACTCGCATTTTCATTTAAAAATAATTTTACTCTCCGATAACCTCTGCGCGAGTGGTTTATGGATGTTAAAATTATTTTAAAATAAAAACGCAAACATTTTTTTAAATTTCGGTTATTATATAGTTCCAGATATTATCGTACTAAAATTATAAAAATAACCGTTTTCAATTATTATCGATTTTGTGGTTTTAATCCTTTTTTTTTCTAAGTACCGTTTTTAATTTTTTTTACTCAAAAGCAAAGCATACTACCGTCCAGTGCTGTACAAACAGACGTTCGTTGGTAACATATCTACTCGGCGAAAATATTTCATTGAAATAAGATGAGTAGTTTAGATTATATCGACGATTGAATATTCCAGTTGTTCGTTCGACACTTTAATTTTTCATACCCCTTAACTGCGAGTCACAAAATTTTACATCGCAGACTAATAGCGACTCGCAGGAATTTTTATTCGATCCTCATGACAAGATTAAAACGAAATCAAAGTAATCCCATAAATAGTTCTAATGAGCCGCATCCAGTACAACAGACCAAATATACGAATTTTTATTAATAATTTTACTAATAAAACTCTCCATTGCAGAAAATCAGAAATAGAACCAGCTATAGCCTACTTCTTTGCATCACATTTATCAACTGTAGCCTATAAGAGTGGTTCGAAATATTGCGTCATTTTAAACATATTTATAGGAGAGTCAACGTAAATGTACTGTATACTTCAACGAACGTTAAACGTAAGATAAGGCAGTGTCATTTACATTAAAAAAAAAAAAAAAAAACATTAACGCTCGATTATGATCGTAACATTTATTTTTAAATTAAACATAATTTTTGGCAAAAAATTTAATAATCTCGACGTTTAAAAATACATAGTTGATAATTAAACAACATATCTTGAAACTATGCTCCTACTTTACGCCATATATACTTATCTGGAATGTTGAAACTGGAAACTGAAGCCATACGTATACTTAAAAACCTGGGGCATGGAACGTCAGCGATATATTAAGAGCCTTAGGGGTCAATTGTAATTATTTCAGAACCGTACATTTCCGAAGCACCCCAAACCCTATAGATACGTTGAATTGTTTTTTGGCGTACGTTTAGTTTAGACGATGGATTGCTACGACTATAGTAAGAGAAAAGTATCACGATTAAGTGAAACCAGTACACTAAGAATAAGAAACAGATATTTGAAGCGTACCGTTATCTATGGTCAAAACGAACGCACAATTCCAAACTTAATATTATAATCTAAAAACTTTATTTCGAACGATATGAAAAAGTTTTTGAAGAATGGCAGTAACTTTAATATTATTAGAGATGTTTTCGTCGCACCATCGCTTACCTTGAAAATGTTCGAAGTTTGACAACGTCAGATTTAATGAGAAGAGTCTTGGACTTTTCGCTTTGACGGGAACACGGTTGGAAATGAAAACGAAACGTTAATTTTCGAAGCTCGGATTTCTTTCAAGCCTCGCGCAGACACAAACGAGGCATTAGCATACCTAATGGACAACAGCTAACACAAAAGAACTGGCAGGAAAGTATATATTATAAATTCAGACATGGGGAAAAAATGTTTACAATCGTGATTGCAGAAGAAATACATCCTCAAATGAGAAAATCAGCTTTGCAGTATTTGCGTTTGCATATGTACGTACCGCAAACTGTTTACACAACGAAAAAAATTTACATTTTAGACAAGAGTGCGTGATTCCTAATGAGCAACATGATTCAAAGCTTATATCAGTTCAACCATAATCAAAAAATATTTAATTTTTGACTATTGGGTAGGCTACAAAAATGTCTTATTTAAAGGCATTAAAGACGTGTTTTAATGTACTAACTAAGACGTACTCTTGAATTTTAAATCATGTTCCATTCCTGAGTGTGACCATCTTGGTCCTAACTAACTTACAGCGTGGCTCAAACTACGTCATTGTTTTGATATACTAAATCGTGTCACGTGCTGAATTAGTTTACTAAATAGACTCATTGAAACACGACCTAAATATTTACCTTGTTTTACAAGGGAATATCGGGAAATGGTTGGTATCGCCTCTGAGGTACAGATTGAGTTTAAATCTTTACTTTCGCCAGCTTCGGAGCTGCAGTGTTCCAATTGATACACGTTAGTTAAATGATTACGTGTTGTGATTTTATATACTATAGTGAAGATATTTTCAGCAGTTACTTTGTTAAATAAATTTCATTTCTATATATAAATACTCGGTTATATTTCCTTGGAACCATACGTAATAATACTGTTTTAATATTCTGTCGTTAAGTAATCAGTTACAATATCCTCTAAGTTAAAAATGGAATAAGATATTTAAAACTGATATTAGGTAATGAGAAATGATGATGTGATGAATGCGACATTTTTTGCGAGTGTTTCTATGAAGGCAATTTTTCAGCTCCGCATACTCAATTTGGCAACACTGTTTCGGGAGCGTTCCACAACTGCCATTATTTCGGTACGACATAGAACCTACGGCAGCACTGTAACCGCCTGAAGTCTCTGGATGAAAGTGACCAACGACAACTGTCACGATCGTTTTCAGATGACGGCATACACTGTGGAAAATTATTTGTAAAATTAACAACATCCGACGTATTGAAGTGTAAAAACAAAGATATTTTAAAACAGTTTCCCGTACATTTACGAAAGCAATCCTAAACAGTTTAAGGAAACAGTTAAAAAGTGCACAGATTTGTGCCAGACTTGAACAGTAACAACGCTAAACATTTGCTCTATTTTTTAAATTAAACAAGTTTCCCACGTTATGTGCGGGTTAATTATTTCCCGTGCTGTTTACGAAGCTCTTTTTTTGCCGTGTATTACACTGCAATAAATAATATACGACAAGGAAACCAACAACGTGTCACTTCAGTTTATAAAATTAACTTCCTTTCGACATCGTTTGTGAAATACATGGGCGTATCCGAAATATATTTTTCAGAAGAAGTTTTGAACTAGCATAATAAATATCAATAAGCAAATGTGTTTGACGTCCTTGCATTAACGTTAACAGTTGTATTTCGTTAAGGTTTATACGAACCGGAATGTAAAATTTCATGAATGCAAAAATAAATCAATGTTTTTGAGAAAGCGTGTTCAAACCCAATAAATTCTAATTCCAAACCCTTCACCCATAGCAAATAGAAAAATACACAAAAAGGCATATTAAACGGAGTTTACACAGTTCCAGGCAGTTTTTATTTTTGGTTCACTTAAGATTGTATTCAACTTAAAAGCGTGTAACCATTGCCTTATGTGTTCCAGCTGAGGGTTTTTTCTACAAAGTCTGTAGTCACAGCAATCGAGTTTAAATGGTTTCTAAGCAGTGCTTTAGGAAAAAATAAATACTTTAAAACTTGAAGCATTTAAATAAAAATATATTCAGAAACTTTCTTAATACTTTTTAACACTTTACACTGAAAATATATATGCTAGTATTTTATTTTTGAAAACTACAATTATTAATTTTAAATTTGCGTATCACATTCAACAAATTGGCTAGGGTTTCAAGGTAGCGTTTTCATTAAGAACTTCAATGTAAAAAAATTTTAAATTTAAACAGATCCGTTCAGGTTTAACGTCGGCTAAAGTAAGGTACCTGTACCGAATATGGCCCGGTTCTCAATATGGCCCGCTATTCGCCATTGTGTGGTAATACCGAGAAATATTTGGGATCTATATACACCGGTCTCAAGAATGATCATACACCTTCCATAAATATCTGTATTACATCATCCATGTGTTATGTTAGTAACATAGTTAATGCCTTAAGCACACATGCTTTGTGAACCTTAAGCGGGCCATATTCGGTACAGGTACCTTACATTCCTCACTTAATCTCCATGGTTTCGAGCCAGGTGGGCAGAACTCTTAAGAGTGTTCAAGTTGGGAAAAATTACAATTTTAAATTAGTTTGTAACAGTTTTAGTTTTGCAGACGTTTCTCGGGAGTGCATTCTTCCTCTTACGAAAAAAAAAAAAAAAAAAAAAAATTGCTCAGCTAGTTTTCCCATTATGGCATTTCAAAGTCAAGGTTTGCAATTTTTACTCCATACAAAACTTGAAAACCAGTATACATAATGAAATGGAAAAATAACTTCAAAACTACATGTCACAAACCCATTACAAACCCTTTTCGTGTTTACAAATTTTTCAAAAATTTGCTGATTTTTTGTTACTTTTAGCAGTTTTTAAAATCTACACAAATAATTTTATAATGGGTTTTATATGCTTCAAGCGCATTTATAAAGTAACGGATAAATCTGGTTTGATATAAGCTAGGAGCAAAGACCCTGCGGCAATGGACTGGTGCCTGCGAGAGAGCAACGGGGCTTGCGGGGACGGACGAGCTGTATTACTGCTGCTTCTGGCTGGGCTATCAAGTGAATTGTGGCCCATTAGTAAGCGCGTGGCCTGGCCTTCGTCTTGCAAATTAGGTGACGTCAGCCGCAGAACTCTCGTTTATAGAGAAAGACTCGAGCAACTTATTTTCCCGGCCCAAAAAATGTATTAATCATTCAAATACACCGCTCTGGGGTGAATATATGCCTGAACATATTTTTTCGTTCTTATGGCCTTAGTTTCGGAGCCATTTCCTTGATTTCCACAAGGTCCTATTGCCTCGAGCCATTTTTACGTAGGTAGTGTTACGCTAATGAATGAAACTCTGTAAAGGCATACATGTTTTAGTAATTGTTTGCGCTTGGCAGAGAACTGGCGCGTAACACGAGAAATTTAAAAGGTTACGCAAGAGGTTCGACGGTGGAAAGCATAAAAAACATTCAACTACGATGCCGGAATTTATTCGTTTTTATTTAGACTACTTAATTCCAGTACACAAAGACCAAACCGAAATCGTCGTTGCCACGACAATATCTCCTATGTGTGCGCACACGTAAGAGCTTTTGTCGTACCAATTATTTTAAACTCTACACATAGGAGCTTTTATATTTCTACTTTTATTATTTGTGAATACGTTTTACACATATGAGGCATTGGCAATTCCATAGAGATTGCCGTACAGTATCCATAGCAACTGCAAACTATTTTTCACACAGGAGATAATTTCGTGGCGACGAAGAAATTCACCAGGGGCTCCAGTGAAGTAATTGAAGCGAAATGTGATCTAAAAATAAATATATTCCTTGACACGAAACAAATATTTAATTTTGCCACTCTAATACCAAATACAAAACTGGGAAAATAATAAAAAGGCAGAAAAAAGTTTTATTGGAGGCTGAAAATCGAAGGCTTTAACAAACGAAAAATTCCGTTATGAGGCTTTCCTATTGTTTGTAGCCTCTGCGTTTAAAATTGTCATTAACTTATCAGTAATTCTTATGAAGTTATTTTTCAATACTTAAGGAAATTGAACTGGTACGAGTTACAACATGGCTTAAAATTAGATATTATTTACTGTAAGTATGACATGTCAATTTAAAAACATTAAGGGTGCGGTCACCTCAGTTTCCAACGTTTTTATTTTCTACCAGATATTTTTTTCACATAAATTTTGATAAAATCTTCCTCTTAGAAATTTTGTTCATCTCTCATAGTTTTTGCGTAATGAGTCATAAACGTCAAAATTTGCACTTTACGGTTTTATGTACGCCACTAAAACCAACTGACATATCAAACCGAAAAAATTCACAGTGTAGCCTATAACCATGTTGTAAGCTGTCATTTGACATATATAAAACAAAAATTATATACTTTTGTATTTAAAAAAAATAGTTGAAATTTTTAAATTTTCATTTCAAAATTCAGCATTTTTATTAGATGGAATAATTTTTTTTATTTTTATTTATGTCAAATCACAGCGTCCACGTACCAAAGTACGAAAAGAAAACACACTTCGGTCAAGGAGACAATGACAATGTTAAGGCAACATGCACATTAAAAACACTGCTTCTAAGCCCTCCAACACAACTAAAATCGGTCTTTTCGGACTGCCGTATTTCAAAATGAACTAAGCGGACGCGTGCGAAACCCCGATAGAAACGACCACTTAATTTTGCTTCTGACTTTCAACAAGTAAAACTATGTTGTCGCCGTTTAAAGTCTTATAATTTAAATGGATGGGCGGGAATCTTGTACGGTAGTTCAACGCTTGACTCGTTGAGGCGATGCGGCATTCGATACATGCTTCTAGGTCGCCCTTATAGCTCCGTCACTTCTGAGCCTCTAATGCGCAGGTAGGCGGCGCCCTTAAGAAAAGGTATACATATACGTATATCTAGCGACAAGAAAGAACAATACCCTATGTTATTCTACGCAACCCGTTTTTGCGAAGGCCTTCTTCCCTCTATTTTGTCCTTCCCTGGTGACAAATAGGTTAGGTTAGTTTAGGCTCTGTTAGTCTAAAATATTTTTTTAAAAAATATTATTATAATTATTATTACGGTACCTGATTCAAAGAACGGTTTTATTAGGTTATCAAATTTTATAAAAATTAATAAGTTTTGCGGCGCTGCAACTAGACGCGTCTGCGCAGAACGGTGCAGTGCATTGTTCTTCCTGTCGCTAGGCTCTTACTATAGGTGATTCGTGGCAAAGAGAGCACTTTTGAAGACCATCTTGTTTAGGACAACAATTAAATAATAATCTCAATGGTGGCCACGGAAATTAGCTGTAGTGAAGGATACAATCTATTCATGTAGATTTTTAGTTAGGTTGCTTCGTTTGTATTAAAAGTTGGTAGGAAACTATAAATTGTGCGAAAAGAAAAAAACCTAGGATTTCAAAAGTGTTCAATTTATACCGACCCATCTATACATTATTTCCTCGTACCTGTAATTATTTCGCTGGCTCGGGCGGCTATAGAACATACAACAGCTGACCGTCCGAAACACACGCACTTCAGCCATTCCGCGTTTACATACGTCAAACGCACGTGGGCGCTCCTCCAGCGCGGCCACGACTTCGCCCCAGTGTTACCAAAACTTGCAAGCGAAATTATCGTGCCGTGCAGTTACATTTGTCGTACGACTCACAGGATATATCGTACAATTCGATCTAATTCAGACACATTGCACCCAACTCCTGTTTTTTTTTTTTTTAAGAGTAAGCTGACGAAACGTAGTTTTTTTGGCAACCAACAACAGAACCAAGTTACCAGCTAAACTAATTGGTAACGGATTCCAAAGAAAAAATTCTAAAATCCTTCTATGAGAAAAATATTTAAATGATCGTGACAAATAATAACTTCGTGCTATCACTGATCAAGTGTTTACAATAAAGCAGACACCAAATTAATTATATTTGCTTCTCTGTACAACAATAAGCTCTATAATAACTCTTCGTGTTTTCAGTTTGGGGCAACTCAAGTTTGTTTCCTTTCAAAATTTATTTGTATAATCATTGTCACAAATGTAAATAAACTTGTGTCTCAAAATATTTCAGATCTTCAGTTGATCGAGGTAAGGGTGATTAGTTGGTATCCAAATTTTGTATATGTAAGGAAATACAAAGTACTAATAATTAAGAATTAACGAAATTTCTAACCCGAGTAAATAAAAAAAATGTAGCAGAGTGAAAGTTCGTAGGTGTGTTCGGGTAAATTTAAATATTTTGCCTACATTCCAATTAATTCTAACATCGCAGTATGTCTTTGAATGTTTCCTGCAGTGGGACAGAATAACAACCTGTATAGTTGTGGACATACGCCATTGCAATAATATGTCGTCATAATATATGTCCACATTAGTACAGTTTGTCATCGCAGTAGGCCTCGATCGAGAACTAAAATAAATCTCAACGTCGCAGTAAGTGCTTATATTTTACTTTTCTGTAGCATATTACGGTTTTAATTATATACTTTGTCTGCTGAGAAGTTTGGCAACACCACCACCACTACTGTTATACGTTAATTTTGTTTGTAGTACTGCACGGAGAGAAACAATGTCGCATCGACACTTAAACCTGACTACAAACCCACTTCCAACAGAACTTTGTGAAGAGTGATAAGATACTGAAAGACAGCCACGGAACTAACGAGGATCCCTCTGCCCAGGTAATCAAACCTGGGACGAGTTTCCGCAGATAAAGTTCTGTTAAAAAACACTAAACTTACTTAAGACATGCCTTCCAAAGAATAAAGTTTAATTGCAGTTACTGGTGTGCATACTCATTTCACACGAAAATTTCTAGAACAAAAAAAAACAATTCTCCATGAAATAAAATTTACAAAATAATTTTCTCACGTAGTTATCTACCTTATCTACTAGGTGCAGCAAACGTTAGTATTCATTATACGTCATGAAATTGCAGTATTGCAGTATCATCATTGAATGTCTTTATTGAAGACTGCACTGCACGTAAGTTCAGTAATATGCACCTAGGGGCTACGATGAGACGTAATGCGCACGCTTATGTCGCCTTTAAGCTCTTTGACGGGGCACTTGACCGAAAATTGTTACTGTTTTATTTTAAACATTTTTATATCTGTACGAGATACGGTTTGTTTTGTATACATACATTGTGGTTATTTTTATTACAATGAAAAATTTTTAGCTGTTGTAGTTTTTTAATAATAGCACATCAAAGTCCTAATTTGCGTAAAACGGTTTATCATTCAAAGGAAAACTAACAGACTTACCGAACTGCGTAACGATTTTATAGGCTACAAGGTCTCCTTCCTAACAACAAAAATAATTTACAATTTTTGTATTTAAAAAAATGTTTAAAAATTAAAGTTAAAACTTCAAAAATTTAAGAATTTTTTAAAAATATAAAGTATTTTAAATATTATTTAATATATAGGAGACCTTGTAGACTACGTCTTAATTATTCAGTGTGAATTTTTTCAGTTCTGTAATGCAGTTGGTTTTCCATTGAAGCATAAAACCGTTGTACGTAAATCTGGACTTAAGACATGCCATTATAAAAAAAAGCTATGAAAGAGAAACATGTTTTATTACAGTACAATATAATAACAAGTGTGTCTACAAAACAAACCATATCTCGAACAAATATAAAATTGTTTGAAACAGTAAACATTTTCCGTCAAGCGCCCCTTTAACCTCCCGGCCTCGGTATTAAATACTTCCAGCTATGACGCCGCAATAATAATGGTCTGTTTGTAAACACACATGGGTCGGATCAAGTTTTGATTGTGATCTATCACCTAACGAGAGCAGTTTTAATGCTGCACAAGAAACTTGCAACGAAGAAGTGCAAACCGAAGTGAAACGATATGAAGAAGGATCCTGCAAACCGACTGCTACACACTTCGTTATGACCGGCATCAGTCGGTATATTGGATTGTTTTATGTTTCGTTTTTTATTATTCTGAAAAGTAAACGTATGGAATTTGCGATTGTAGCGTGAATAATATATTTTTTTGCGGTAACGAGGCAAGCATTGCAGTTGACATCTTAACGTACATTTAGGCTACAATGAGTCCAACAATTTTCTCTTAACTTCGTGGATTGATTACGGCCGAAATCCACGTTAAAATCTCAACTGCGATGCCTGTACTGTAGCTCAAGGTAAATAGAATCCACGCTGTAGCACAAACTTAACAATTTTCTTCTCACAACTTAAAAAGAAGTAAAATAAAGTACAATGATTCCAACATGGCGACTGACAACGTGCTACAGCGTATGGACGATGTTCCCTAGTAAATTAATCCTACCAAACAAGTTTAAAAAATTGTATTGCCGTAACAAACAATTTAATACGTTTACTACAGTCCGTACACACTACATTTGTGTTTTAAACTAATGGTATCGTTTTCGGCGCTAACTCAAGTATTTCGTAGGCTATTTTGCAACGTGTTATTTCGAAAGTTAAAAATGCCACAAACCTTGCAGACTGCGTCGTACTTTATTATTCTTCACTAAACAATCAGGTCACATGATTTCGTAACTATGGGCACTGCTAAATCAAACATGGTCTGACATGGCTTTCTTTGTATTTTTTATTTCGGCACACGCTTTTCTTGAGCTTACCACATAAGTCAGTAAAAATAAATAAAAATTACGTTTATAATGACGTAAATTTTTGTACTCCAAGGTAAAAATTCGTTACTATTTAATCAGCGAGTTTATTTCACTGAAGTAGTTTGTAGTTTTTTTGGCACAGATTCCCAACGGAGCATATTCAATAAATTGAGTTTGTAAAAAAAATTCTGAAAGTAGTGAATATTCACTATTCCCTGTGTGTCCGAATATGTAATCAATATCTTTCCTTTCCGACATCCCTAAACTACCGTAATTTACAGAACTCCGCTAAGGGAGTTGTGTAACAAGTTACAGGAACTAACATCCCTGTAAGCGCCAGCCCCCAGGGAGCCATTATTCTTGTGTCTGTGCTTAGCTGGCCACTGTGGGTCCAACACACCTGCTGCGATAATTCACGAGCGGCGTCCTCCCTTCACCAGGTCAGACAGTTGCGTCTTTAGGATTATACAGGATGCTGCGAAATCGCATGTCAGTATTTCGGGAAGAGGTTTGATATCCTGTCATCCAGAGGAACGAAGATTATTACATGAACAAAGGTCAGAAAATTCATCGTTTCTGCTCTACATGTCACACAACATGATGTTATAGTTAGGACTGGGTTTACCACTAGGTACAATAGCCCCGGGCTTAGAAAACTACTAGCGAGGAGAGAATGTGAAAAACTTCGCATCGCTGGTTTAAAGTGTCAATATGGCGACCAGTAAAAATGTTTTAATGGCTTTAATAGGGATGGTACATAGAAAAACAAATTAATATTGACATGGTTCATCCGAAATATTTTCGCACCAAATGCAACTACGTAAAGTAATAATTCCGTGTATACTTTAATTTTCTAATTATTGAGCTTTAAAATCCCATATTCTTAAAGGCCGCCGTAATGAAAAGGCGTTATTTACTAATGCTCTCTTTATTAGTATATCTGATCTAGGTTAACCGTATTTTCAAATAACTGAATTTAAGAAAAATTAAATAATTATTATGTCATTACTAATGTTGTTAATTTACACTGCGAGAGGACAGAGCAGAGTAATTTTAAATAATGTTGTGTTGAAAATGGTAAAAGGTTGCGAGTTGGTAAAGCCGATTATACAATTGCGCGACAGCGGCGGCGCGGCAAAAGTGCCTAGCCAATCAGAGGTGAGCAAGCAGAAGACAGCGATGCGAAGAGCTGTGATAGGACATGTTCTATCTCAGCTGCGAAATTCGCATGCGAAAAGGAAGAAGAAGAATAAAACACCACATTTGTAAGTGAACAATAAAAGAGGCGAGAAGGTGAACATTTAGTAATGCACTACGCAATTTTACCAGTCAAATAAATTTAACATACGACCCAAACACATGTAACTAACTTATTAACTTGATGTGTGTGCAGAAGAGCTGTTACTGTAATTGGAGATATTCCGAAGCGGGAATCTCTTGACAACAACTCAGTGAGAGGAAAACATATTTGACATAACTGAACAAAACAAAAAGACGTGCATAGTCATATCGGCAATCGGAATTCATTTATTAATTTGCATTACTATATCTGACGAAATATGGCACTGAAAGCAACTAAACACATCGTCGCTGTCGCATTATTGTAAAATCGACTGACGACAAGTAGTGTGCTAAGGTCGAAAGCCTATGCATCGCCGGTCGTCGCTGTCGCAGCGTCGCACAATTGTAAACTTGCCTTTAAGAGGGCTGTAAAAATACAGGCTGGGCCGGCGCCGAGACTGACAGGCCTAGGGCGACTAGAAGCATAAATTCTCCCCTGGTTATAGTGCATATCGTGTTGGCTGGATTGTGGTACTGTGCAATGCCACTGCCGCACACACCAGGCGAGTCGTATGATGGCACCACTTTGAGGAATTAAATTTATTCCATCAATAACTTGGAGAACTGTGAATATATTTCAAATCTGAAAATTGAATTGTGCGTCCGAATACCGTATGAATTTAGATAATTGTTTCATGTTATTCAAAACACATTTTGCCATCTTCATTAAAAAATTTTCTATTTTTTACAACTGCTTCACTGCACTCAGTGTGTGTCACTACACATCAGGTAAATATCGCATACTTTATCCTTCAGTTTGCTACAATGGATATTTGCGTTAAAACTGATCGAACATATTTCTTAGGAATTTTTATTGTTTGACATTGAGACGACAATAAAAAAACAGCCGTGTCATAGTCAGTGGACGGTAGAAGAAATCTCTTTGCATAGCATTTTTTCAAAATTATCCTTTCGTAGTTTTTTATTAAAGGGCGGACTGGACAGTGTTGACATCGTTGGTAAGCCTAGGATGAGTCCTACAGATGGAGGCCCCTTGTGTGGCGTATGAAAGTCTGTAAGACTGTACAAGTTGTAATATAGACATGGCCCCTACTCCACAATACATTACAAATTACAACTTTCGAATTTTGAGCGACAAATTACTAATTACTAGTTGAAATAATTTCAGTTTCTCTATGAAGTTGGCAACACTGAAGTAAGTAAATGACTACTATTAAAAGTTGAAATTATCTAGAAACAAACACCGTAACACAGCAATAGTATCAAGAGGGTACATTTTTGTAAAAAAAAAAAAAAAAGGAAAGCAAGATAAACAACATAATCGATGCCCGACAAAAATACTTCGGTACTATTTCAGTAACTACGCATGCCGTTTCTATATATTTATTCCTAAACTATTATCATTCTAGTCTTTACTTTACTGGAATAAATGTATGCATCGTACAAGACACCCAAAATTCAATTCCTGTGAGTGACACTTAGTGTAACTTAGTGCAAGAAAGTGCAATGTAGTGGGAGATTAATGTAAGTTAGTGGAACTTAGTGCAAAAAACGTTAAGTGAATTTAGTTAGTGAAAACTAAGTTGGGCTAGGTTAGGTTAAGTTGGTCAATGTGGGGTTAAGGTAGGTTGTATAAGGTAATGTTGGGTCAGGGAGGATGAAGGCTAGTGACACCTAGTGCTAGCCAGTGCTATTTAGTTCAAGATAGTGCAACAAGGTGCAACTTAGTGCAAGTCTGTTTGGGTTAACTTGGTTGGGTTAGGTTATATTGATTTCATGTAGGGTCTGTCGGGTGAGGTTGCATTACGTTAACTTGGGTAAGGTTAGATTATATTAGGTTGGTTAGGTTGGGTTAGGATAGGCTAGGTTAGGTGATGTGATAGGTTTGATTGGGCTATGTTGGGTTAGGTTGATTTAAGTGAAGATTGTTTGTGTTTTTAACTTAGGTTAGGTTGTTATTTTGCTTTAGATTAGGTCAGGTTCGGTTAAGTTATGGTAGGTTTGGTCACTTTCTGTTAGGTTAAGCTGGGTTGAGTTTGGTTAGGTTAGACGAGGTTAGGTTGATTGGTTTAGATTAGGTTTGATTGAGTTAGGTTGCGTGCAAGCTAGCGCAACTTTGTGAATGTTAGTGCACCTATAAGCAACTCTGTGCAAGACAGTACAACTTAGTGCAAGATAGTGCAACTTAAATCAAGAAAAATACAACTTAGTACAAGATAGTGCAACTTAGTCATATGAACTGTTATATAGTGCAAGATAGTGCAACAGTGCAATATGGTAAAACTTTGTGGAATATAATTCAACATAGTGCAAGATAGTGCAAGTTAGTGTGATATAGTGTAACATAGTTTAATACAGTGCTCCTTAATGATGTATAGTGCAACTTAGTGCAGGATGTGCAAAGTTAGACAAAAGCTGGTATATGTTAAGTTAGGTTGGGTTGAGTTGGGTTAGGTTAGGTAAGGTTAAGTTATGTGGAGCTAAGATGGATAAGGTGGGGTTATGATAGATATGGTTTGGCTAAAGTGGGTGAAGCTAGGGATACTTTGTGCAAGTTAGTGACTATTGGTTTGGAAGATAGTGCAAATTAGTATGAACTAGTGTAGCTTTGTGATTCATAGTGCAATAATGTACAACTTAGTGAAAGTTAGTACAACTTAGTGCAAGATAGTGCAAGATTTTTGACGCTAGTGCAAGCTAATGCAACACTACTATGTTAGTAAATCTGAATACAAGCTTGTAGAACTTAACTTCTAACAAGGTTAGATAAGTTGGTTTAGGTTTATTAAGTTAGGTTAGGTTTAGTTGGGTTAGGAGGGCTATTGTTAGGTTGGGTAAAGTTATGTTTGGTTAGGGTGGAAGGAAGCTTGAAGAGTTTACAGCAAGAGGTATACTTAGTGCAAGATAAAACAACTCAGTAAAATAAATTAAAACTACGTGCAAGATAGTGCAACTTAGTTTGGATTAACTTAATTGGGATAGGTTGGGTTATGTTAGGTTGGATTACATTAGGTTGGGTTACGTTAGGTTAGGTAACGTTGGGTTGTGTTCTGTTTGGTAAAGTTGGGTTAGAGTGGATGCAAGACAGGTAAAATCGTTGGAAACTAGTGCAACTTTGTACATGTTAAGACAACACAATGCAAAATAGTGCAAACTGGTGCAAGATAATGTAGCTTAGTACAACGAAGTGCAACATAGCGCAGTAAGTGCAACTTAAGAGCATGGAAATGCAATGTGGCACAGGAAAATTCGGTGTAGTGCAGGAAAATTCAATCTAGTGCAATAAGGTGGAACATAGTTTAATAAAGTTCAACTTAGTACAAAAAAGTGCAAGAAAGTTCAATTTAGTACAGGTGCAAGAAAGTGCAACTTAGTGTAAGTGCAACTTAGTGTAGATGCAACTTAGTGCAAGTGCAACTTAGTACAAGTGCAATTTAGTGCAAGCGCAATTTAGTGCAAGTGCAAGTGCAATTTAGTGCAAGTTAGTGTAAGTGCAACTTAGTGTAAGTGCAAGTTAGTGTAAGTGCAAGTTAGTGTAAGTGCAACTTATCGTAAGTGCAACTTAGTGTAAGTACAACTTAGCATAAGTGCAACTTAGTGTAAGTGCAACTTAGTGCAGAAAAGTGCATTTTAGTGCAAGAAAATGCAACTTAGTGAAAGAAAGTTATACTTGATTGGGGTTAACTTGGTTGGATTAGGTTAGGTTGTATTAGTTCGGATAAGGTTAGGTTGGATTATGTTAAATAAGGTTAGATTAATTCTGGTTAGGTTGGGTTATGATATTGTGGGTGCAATCTAGTGATACTCAGTGCAGGCTAGTGCAACACAGCGAAAGCAAATGAAGGATAGTGCAACTTAAAGCATGATAATGCACCTTAGTGCCACTTAGTTTCCAAAAGTGCAACAAGTACAAGATGATGTGCAGTTTATTGGCTGTATACTATTTTTATTTGTATTTTTCCGGCACATTATTTATTATTTCTAATATGAGAGTGATTTGTTAACTGAATTTAAACTTTATTTTTAATTCAAGGGCACTATGACATTTAGTTTTCATGCAGTATTTTTCTGCATCTCCCAGTCCAGGCAAAGCGACCACAGGCCCGCTTCACGGGCCAGCTCGCTACGTCACTATCAGCTCGTAATACTACCCACAGGAAATACTGTACGTGTCTGAAACCACTGTTCTCACAGTGGGGAAAAGACCTTGAATTCCATGCGCATCCTTATGTTAGCACAATTCGTGCACGCCTGCATTTCAGCTCGGCTGCAGGCAAAGAAAGTAACCTTTGCACCGCCGCAGAATTTCCATCCTCCCGCATGCAGCATGCGCTGCGCACCGAGTGTGCTGTTCTTTCAGCGCTTTTAAGCACACTATAGACATCCGCGCGCCATCTGTCGGCCGCATTCTAAATTAATAAGCATTGCGTGCTTACTGTACCGCGTTACTTTTACCGCGTTGTAAAAGCCTCCACTCAACAAGCATAATGAACCTTGTCATTGCTCCTGCTTATAGGGAGCTTTTAGTCTTCGAGACTTAGTGCCCATTATGTTTTGTTATTTGTTTTTCACGTTATGTAGTGTAGTTCAGTTTTGTATATTAGCGAGTGATATTTTAGACAATTGTGATTATATTTAATCTTCTGTGTACTTCAAGACGCAAGCCATCGAGACTACCCTCTGTTTGGTAAGTCATCCCACCACGTCCGCGCTTGTTAGGCCCTGTTTTCTTTTTTTTGTTTTTTTTCGTTAAAAACGAACGTTAATTCTCTAGTTTCCTTTTTATTTGCTACAGTGGAGGGTTCAATTGACTCATCTGATTCAAATTTCTATCATAATTCAAGTTCAAGAGTTTAATTATACTTCAATAATATTTCAAGAAAAATTCAAAATGTAAATTTCGGTACTCTACTAAGAGTCTTACGTACGCATTCAACATGTCCTTTCCCTGGACATCTACTCGCCGCTACGTTCTACGTTTCACTAAGTTCTACGTCGCTGAATGAACTTTGTGTTGCGCACCACGTCTGGTCATCCAGGACTTTTTATACATTCTCATACCTTTGATTTTTTAAAAACACAATAAATCATTAATTTCTTTATTTATCTTAAACCATTTTTTTTTCAAGTTAATAAAACTTAGTTTAAAAAGGGTACCCTAGGGAAAATAATATTACAAAATGGTTTGCATGGCCCTGTTTAATACAACAAATAATTACTGTTAAATAAACATTTTGTATTTCAATGTTTCATTTCTGTTTCAATTTCCCAATTTATAATATAATAATAAATTGTTACTTTTTCTCAGCCTCATGTTAATGTTTTTATTTAACAGCTATTCCTCTGCGTATTTTTTTTTATTATTTATTTATTCTGTAATATTACCTCTACGAGAGCAGTAATAGGCAACAGCCTTTATTATATTTTCTGTCCGTCTTCCATACCAGCACGCATTTTAATAATTTATATATTATAACTATGGTAGCAGACAATATGTACTCAACAACAGCAAATCTAAAAACACAACAAAGGAAAACGGGACAATATTGCAACTTAGATCAAGTTAGTGAAACTTACTGTATGGAAGTAAAACTTGGTGTAATAAATTGCCACTTGGTTTAAGAATTTGCATCTTAGTTATAGGGAGTACAACTTAGTACAAAATAGTGCAACTTAGTGCAAAATAGTGCAACTTAGTGAACGATGATCATCTTAGTGCAAGGAAGTTTAGGTACGTTGGTATGAGTTAGGTTGGGTTGGGTAACATTAAGCTGGTAAGCATGTTAGTTTGGATTAGGTTAAGTTAGTTTTGTTTGGGGATTGTTTTTAGGGTATTTTACGATAGGGTGGGTGAAAGCTGCTGATACTTGGTGCAAGCTCGTGCAACTTATTGCAAACTAGTGCAACAAAATGCAAAGTTAATTTGAGTTAGATTATGTTTGGATTACGTACAATTTAGTTAGGTTGGGTTTAGTTGTGTTTGATTAGGTTGTGTTATGTTAGTTAAGTTTTGTAAGGATTTATTAGGTTGGGTTTGGGTAGGCGATAGATAGCGATGCTTGGTGCCATATAGTGCAGCTCAGTGCAAGATGGTGCAACTTAGTGCAGTTAGTATACTTAGTTAAAGTTAGTTCGGAGGATAACTATGTTGGATTTGGATAGGTTAAGTTGGGTTAGGTTGGTTTGGTTTAGGGAAGTTTGTGCTAGGTTAGGTTATGTACAGTGCTAGCTAGTAATAATACGTGCAAACTAATGCGACCTAGTGCATGTTAATGTAAACTTGTTGAACTTACTTCAAACAATGTTAAGCGTAGTTTGTTTGGCTAAACTAAGTTGGGTTAGGTTGGATTTATTTGGGTTTGGTGGGGTTTAGTTACGTTCGGAAAGGTTATGTTGGGTTAGGGTGGGTGAAAGCCAGGAATATTTAGTGCAAGCAAGTGCAACTTTGTGAAAAATAGTAAAATTTAGTGGTACTGGGTTAACTTGGTTCGGCTTGGTTGTGATAGGTTGGGTTGGGTTATGGTGAGAGCAAGCTAGTGATACTTGGTACAAGCTAGTGTAACTTATTGAAAGTTACTGCGCATTTGTGCAAGTTAAGTCTACTCAGTGCAAGCTAGTGCAACTTAGTGCAAGCTAGTGCAACTTAGTGCAAGCTAGTGCAACTTAGTACATGCTAGTGCAATTTGGTGTAAGCACGGTTAGGTAAAGTTCGTATGTGTTAGGTTAGGTTGGGTTAAGTTAGGTTGGGTTAAGTTAGGTTGGGTTAAGTTAGGTTGGGCCAAGTTAGGTTGGGCTAAGTTAGATTGGGCTAAGTTAGGTTGGGTAAGGTTAGGTTGGGTAAGGTTAAGTTGGGTAAAGTTATTGGGTTAGTTTGGGTTAGGTTAGGTAATAGTATGTTATACTGGGATAGATGGGGGATGAAATCTAGTGATACTTGGTACAAGATAATGCAACTTAGTGAAAAAATGTGCTAATCACTAAGATAGTGATACTTATTGCAACTAAGTGCACAGAAGTGCAACTTAGTACAGTTAGTTCATTTATGTGAAGGTGGTTTAGGGACTCTAAATTGCATTACATTAGGATGTGCTAGGCTGGGTTAGGTTGGTTTAAGATTGATTAGGTTATGTATTGTTACATTGGGTTATGTTATGTTTCGTTAGGTTATGTTGGGTAAGGTTAGGTTGTGTTAGGTTAATATGGGTTAAGTGTGGTTAGTTGAGGTTGGGTAAGGTAGGGTGAGGTCGGTGTTACAGGTGGGTGCAAGCTAGTTTCATTTGTGAAAGTTAACACAAGCTATTGTAAGATATTGATACTTTGTGCAAGTAAGTCTAACTTAGGGCATGGAAGAGCAACTTAGTGCAAGCAAGGTTAGGTGAAGTTGGTATGTGTTATGTTAGATTGTGTTAGGTTACTTTCGTTAGGTTAGGTAAGGTTGGTTTGGTGAGGTGAGGCTGAATTTATTTTTGATTGGTTTGTATTTGGTTAGGTTTGGTTGGGTTAGGTTGGTTTGGGTTAGGTTTTGTTAGGTTGGTTCAGCTTAGGTTTGGTTGGCATATTTTAGGTTGATTGGATTGCCTTAGGTTATATCGGGTTGTTAGGTTGGGTTTGGTTAGATTGTTTTAAATTAGGCAGGATTAGGGTGGATGAAAGTGAATGCAACTTATTGCAAGATTGTGCAGTTGGAACTTAAAGCAAGAAAGAATAGGTGAAGTTGGCTTGGGTTACCCATGTCTGGTAGCTTATGTTAGGTTATGTTAAGTAGGTTTGAGTTTGGCTTAGGTTAGTCTTGGTTAGTTTGAGTTAGTGTAGGTAATGTTATAATGGTTTAGAGTGGATGCAAGCTAGTTCAACTGGGTGAAAGCCAGTGGTAATTAGTACAACATAGTGATACCTAGTTCAAGATAGTGAAACTAGTGCAAGATAGTGAAACTAGTGCCAGATAGTTCAAATTAAAGCATGGAAGTGCAAATTAGTGCAACAAGGTTAGGTGAAATTGGTTTGTTTTAAGTTAGGTTGGTTTAGTTTGAATTGGGTTATGTTGGATTATGTTTGCATTGTGTTAGATTAAGTCAGGTTACTTTTTTTTTATTTAGTTTCAGTTGTGTGTTGTTGCATAAGGTTAATTTAGGTTCGATTAGGTCGGATTACTAAGCTGGCTTAGGTTGGGTTAGGTTTGGTTAGGTTTGAAGGGGTAGGGTTACGTTAAGTTCATTAAGGTTGTGTTTAGGGTTTGTAATAGCTAACGATACTTGGTGAGAGCTAGTGCAACTAATTAGTGATATATAATGCACCATACTGCAAATTATTTAACTCAGTACGGGATACTGCAACTTAGAATCCGATAATGCAAATTAGTGCAATAAAGTGAAACTTAGTGCAAGAAAGAGCAACTTGTACAAATTTTGCAACTTAGTGCAGGATGATCATTATAGTGCAAGCAAGGTTAGGTAAAATTGGTACGTGTTAAGTTATTAGGTTGGGCGCCAAATAGTGCGAATTAGTGGTGAAGGTAGTTGGTAAAACGAGGCTGGATTAGGTTGGATAATGTTGGGTGAGATTGTTAGGTTGGGTTAATTTTCGGGTAAGTTATGTTCGGTACGATTATGTTGGGAAAAGTTGGGTAATAGCTACTGTAACTTGGTGCAATCTCGTGCATCTTAATGCAAACTAGTTCAACTAAGTTCAAAATAGTACAAATTATTGCAGTCAGTTCATTTAGGCGATATTGGTTTAGGATAACTAGGTTGGGATAGATTAGGTTGTGTTGAGTTAGGTTAGGTTTGTTTGGGTTAGGTTATGGTTGGTTTGGTTAGGTAAGGTTATGTTGGGTGAAGTTTTTTGGTTGGGTTAGTTTAGTTTGGGTTCGGTTAGGAAGTGTTAGGTCATGTGAAGTTAGGTTTAGTTAGGTCGGGTTGGTTTGACAGGTTTCTGTACTACTTGGTGATGGTTTTGTCCTTACTACAAGGTGGCTACGATGAAAATATTTCATTTGCCGAAAACCGTAGCACGACACTCAGTCATGTAGAATGAATGGGTTGAAGGAAGGCTTATCTCGAAACATTACCCGCACCGCACCTGAGTTATTAATTATCAATCCTCTCAGCGATGTAGCTTCTTTCATTCTTTCTTTGCTGAACACACATGTCTCTCTCTCTCTCTCTCTCTCTCTGTTCATTCCTTCATTCGCCACCAAAACAATTGATTTATTACCTTTATCTTAAATTTCTCGTTCAGCTCGTTTTGTAATAGTTATTTGAACTTTGTGTATCATATACTGGGCTACAATTCTATTGGGTCTCTTTTTTATATATATATATATATATATATTAATTTTAGGAGTTAAATATTCGAACTCAAATTTTCGCTTAATCCATGTGGTTAAAACAAAATTATCAAAAATTAGTTGTTAAAACAACACAACTTACCGTTTTCAGATTGACAATAGGTTCGCTCGTTCTAGGGAAAATCATGTAATAAAATCAGCTCATTTTTATGCTGCCTCGTAATGTTTGCATTCACAATGGCGACATTTAACCTAAAGAGTTAGTGGGTCTGGCGGGTGAGGCGTGCTGTAGAGGGGTACGGAAATTTTTTTTTTTTTTTTATTCTGCAACTATTAAACTATTAAAAAATGTTTCCACTGTGTTTACCTACAAAAAGGAGACACACTTCAGACTGTGTCCCTATGATTTTTAAAATGCCGTTCGCTAATTAAATCATGATTTCCACGCTCCTCAAAAGTGTTAAAAATTACTTTTTCACGATTCTGTAGCTGAGAAAATATCAACCGTAAACGTAAAACGAAATCATAGAAACCTGCGTTGGACTTAACCACTTTCCACAAATAAAATGATAGGGTCATCGCGTGAAGTTCGATTGAAAAACACATTCTACGTAAACACTGCACGCTAGTTTAGTAATTCTCGCATAGAGGGAATAAGGTTGTTTGACGGACGTGTTATATTCGATTTATCGCCTTCACCATTCCCGTGTCTCAAACTTAGAACAAAAGCTAGTGTCCACCTTAAGACCGCCCTCAAAAGACCTCTAGAGTAAAGCAAGCTGGTTCTAAACAACTTTTTTACAGCCTCGTCTGTTTGCTTTCTTCAGATGGAGAACGGGCTGTCGACGGCGACCAATTGCGATATTTTAGCGAGGTGCCTTCAGCGACCTTGAGACTCCGGCAAGCTGAACGTCACTACCTACAGCAGGCTCGGGGTATCTGAAGCACGTTTAGTACGCAAGAACGTTGAAACTCATTTCGTAAAAGCGCAACAAACTTCAGTCGTTTATAAACATCGCAAGCGACACGATGTAACCAACACTACCGCTCAAAATGTTCAAGTTTCTCTCTATATTTTTACATTCCGATCACGTTTTGTCACTCGTCTCTGCATAGGCGTAATGGACCCCTTGCATGAAATTTTAAATACGTTGAAATGTATGACATATTGTTAACAATGCAAAAATATGAAGATATCAAAAAGAATTTTTCTTCTAAACACTATAGTTTAGGAATGGGAAGCAAGCAAAGTGTGAGGAAGCAGCAGGCGACCGAAAACACATTTTGATCGGTCCACGTCACAAGACATAACGGCCAGCACTGGTCATATAAAGGCTTAAGTTGGCATGATAATCAATGGGTAAGGATCCATGTTCTAAACCCACGTATTTAATGTATTTTTAATATAATAATACTAGCCGGCCGGCTGCAGCGTTGCCCGCGTGAAATTATATAATGTAAACAGTAACTCTGGATAAAATATGTGATGAAGGCACTTAACAGCTCAGTGTAAAGAGCGCGCGCAATATGCTCGTATGATGTCACAGTAAATCCCATCGCAAAGTCTTGCATGGGATATGAACCCGTAACCCCACCCCTTCCACGCCACAAACTTTATACAATACCTGAGTGAATGCTTACAGGTAGGCCGTAATAATTCTTTCGTGTGCACAGGCTACAGTCCAAAGAGATTTTATTTATGAGTAGGTTAGCAAAAAGAAACGACTGTTGAATTATTTCTCCGTGATCTTTCTCTTTTTTCGGGAGACTGTAACATTTTACTGCTTTTCACCTACTTAATTTTCGAATTTCATAAAAACCTGAATTTGATTTGTAGATATTTATATAAGCTACATTCTTATCAAAAAAATCATATCCATATCACAACGGGTATAAGCGGTACAGGTGAATATTTGAAATAACGTTATATATTTTAAAGAGTATTCAAGGACGAATTTCGAAAAATCCTGAAATATTATTTTGATATTTACGTAAGATTTATTTTAAAGCAAAAACCATTACAATATTTCCACTGGTTTAGGAGATAAGTGGGATTAATTAAAAAAAACACGTCTTATTTTTTAAGAGCTTTCAAGGACGAATTTAGAAACATTCTAAAAAATACTTTTTAGATATTTACTTAAGCATCATTTTAAAGAAAAAATCACCTCGCTGTCTGAAATGGTTTAGGAGAAATCACGGATTAATGAAAAACACATTTTACGGCTTTTTACCTCCTTAATTTTCGAATTTCGCAAACTAGAAAAATTTGCGAATATGTATTTCTTTGGGAAATATTACGAAGTTAAAAAAATTAATGATAGCATTCCCTGTTATTGAGATATCAAGGATTCTTTTAAAATACATTTCACTCCTTTTCACCTCATTATTATCGATTTCGAAAAATTCCTTTCTTAGTGTGTGCCTACGGGGCAAGGGGAAGCTTCCCACAAAATTTCATGGTTCTAAGTCCAGCGGTTTGGGCTGTGCGTTGATAAGTGAGTGAGTGTGTCAGGACACTTCATTTTATATATTAAGATTATAGAGTTTTACAAGTGTCTGATAAAAAAATGTTTTATTAATTTTTTAAAACCATATATTTCCCATTTTCGCAACCATATTAAAACTATGTCTGAAATGGCATATTTGCGCGGAAGAAACAGCGGTTCAAATTGAATGCGAATCGCGAAAGTGATTTTATGTGATCTAGTAGGATAGTGTACCTACATTAAAATAATAGATCATATATAGTTAAACTTGCATTTAAGCTAAATGTGTTTATTTTGTGCGTGTTCAATCACTCGTTACTTCACATAGGCCTATTACGTAATGAAAACGTCATTAGTGGTACATAGTACTGCAGTAGGCCTATGTTATACTGACATACAACATAAATAACATTTTTTTACGGTACGCTAAACCAAAAATCACACAATAGCCCAGTAGTATTCTATGCTGTATAAATTTATGTATTGCATATGAACCTAACATCAGTAATGAAATAAAAATGCTATTGATTATACAAGATATTAAATTTGGATAAAGAATCGACGGTTCCATGCAAAATCTGAGAAACAATATTATACTAACCCGAAAGATTATTGAACTCACTTAAGTTTTCCAATATCAGCCCAGAAAGTAACCATTGCACCCTTGGTGTGGTTCTACTGTACAGTAAATATATGGGTATTAAATAATTTAATATAGTAATGGTTTGCGCCAGTAGACAGGTTTATTTAATGTATTATTGCATATTACAGTGCCCGGATATTGCTCTAATATTGTACGATATAACAATGTGCGTAACACTAAACTTTTATAAAACCTCCGACTCGAATACATTTGAAATATAACATTTTGTTACATTTTGTGATTAACTACATACGTATAACCAAACGAACCACCGTAACAGACTTAAAATCGTTTTTATTGACCAAGCCTAGTCTGGCATTCCACCGAAGTGTGACAGCAGTCAGCTAGCTTGCCAAGGCTCCGTGTGTAAAACTTACTATGGCTTATGACGTCACTGCACGTTTCCGCGGGCGTTTTAAAAGCCCGAACTTTAAGTAGCTGTAGTTACCTCAAATTTACTTCAAATTTAAAAATTTCAACACACGTCGATTTCTTTTTATATGTACGTAGTGTGGATGTTCTCATTGAAATTCACTTGAGGGGTACATTCTGCGGTGGCAAGGGGTGGCAGTTGTCACCCCAAAATTTTGTTGATAGAGAAAATAAAATTTATCTTTCTTAGATGGGGAATACAATTTCACTTGTGCATTTTCCATTAAACTATTTTTTTTTTTTAGTTTAGCTAATGATACAAAATAATTAACACAGAAGTATATACATAATTTAGAGCTAGGTAATCCTTGCCACCGCAATCAAAATGCTCAGATTACGCCCATGTGTCTGTCTTGTACACATTTGATTGTTGCAATATTTTGAAATAGTAACTAAGTAAATAAAAACACCGTGTATTTGAAGACGCACTCAGAACAAACACAAACAAATATGTAACGGAATAACGTAATAACAACCTTCTAAAGACAATTGCAACTAGTATCAAATGTTTTCGCCAAACAAACTGTAGATATAGAAGGCAGTGAAAAACCACGAAGTTAAAGGTAGGCTCTCTTTTTGCGTTTCGATTCTGCGTTTTTTACGAACGGTTACATATTTATTGTATGTTCTATATTGTTACGTCTTGGATTCTTACGCTGTTACGTAGTTTATGAAATCGGTCCTAGGCCGACTTTAAATTACAACACCCGTTGCTTCAATTGCCTCACTTAAGGCCATGATTTTTCATTTATTTCAAACAATTGCAAATAACTCAAATAATTTTTAACGAAATGCTTTGAAAAAAATTGAGGCTGTGTACTGTCATACGATACACAATTTTGCCGGGCGTTTTTTTTTTTTTTTTTTTTTTTTAATAATGTATTGTTTGCTAGCAAAAAATTATTTTTTAATTTTTGCTTATTTTGACAAAAAAATATGTGCAATTTCAGAGGAAAAAATCTAATAATCTATTTGGTGTATTGCAACAAAAAATTTAGAAACAAACGACGATATATAAGTGTTAAAACTGCTTGAATTAATTTTTGATTTATGTATTAATTTGCGTTAAAAATATGTTTTTGAAACAACTGCAAAACTAAAGAGGGGGGCCTTAATTAGACTCATTTCCTGAACTTGATATATGTCGGAATGATTTGAGACTGTTTTTTACCTAAGGTTAATTAAGGTGGCCGCCTGCTTTTGGTGACTAGTAGTGTGCAAAGCTTCGGCCGTTACAAGTTTATTCTAAAACTGCTGACATCACAAAATTGATCTCTTTTTATAAATTACACTCAAAGGATGTTACATTTGTGTATACCCGTTTTAGGTTCACCAGTATTCATTAAAGCATACTCCCCAGCGGTCGAAAATTGGTATTTTTACGTTCCTTTTTGGGTATGAAAATATTGGTGGATTATATTATAAAACGTTTAGTCATGTACAACACACCTATACATCAAACACTACGTCATGACGAACTGCACATGGTATGAAATAAATATTCATTCAAGTTACATCGTCAATACTTCGGTAAATGTCGCACAGAACCTTGGCAACATTACATTATCCTTTGCCATGAGAAAGACGACACGCAAACCTATTTAGAAAAGTGGTGGTTATTTTCCAAGAAATTTACGAGTTTTTTTAGGCCTCCGTGTATTTGATATCTTAATAAATACTGTGTATAATGAATGTAATGAAACAGTAAATACAAAAAATTGCACTACACAAACTAACGGAAACAAAAAAAAAATCTTTCGACCTGCAAAAAATTATATATGGTATATAACCACCTAAACTATTACTATTTAAGTTAATAACAATGCCGTGAAAATATCTTAGAGCAAAAATTAATTACGTCTATACCATTACAACCTATTCTCTATTTTTTGCAACGTACACAGAATTTTAAGTGGTAGTCACAAATTTTGTTTATTCTTGTCAAATGCATATTGAAGTTACTTACAGTTGTGTTTTATCCATATTTATCATACGACAATCACGCACTGTCTACTATACATGACAAGAGTGAATTGTTGACAAGCAGGCAGGAAAGTTGCGTAACAAATAAATATCAGCGATTCCAGAACTAGGTCATGGCCTATGGCGCAGGGCCGGAAAATAACGCAGATAGAGTAAAACATATTAAGCATGTCATATGAATGAAATTGAGAAAAAATTGTGACAGTTCGTTAGTAGATTTGTATATATTTCCCGGTGCGTATTTTCACGTTGCGTAATTTCTGTAGTAGAAAAACGTTATTGATTGGAAATAAAATAAAATCATTAAATAAATGCTGTTGAAAATTGCGGTCGTCGTTAGCGCATATGCTAGAGCACTTACTTCCTGCCACGCCGATATGGGTTCGACTCCCGGCGGGGTCGGTCCCCGGATTTTCGTACGTGGGAAACGTGCCGGACGGTGCAGCTGGTAGGTGGGCTTTCTCTGAGGTCTGCCGTTCACCCCGCCCCTTCATTCCTGCTCTACTCCATACTCATATCATGCCCCATCTCACCAACGATACCGACCACAACTCTCACTCACTCTTCTCTCTCCCTCTCTCTCACACTCTTATTTCTCCTTCTCTCGCCCTGTCACCTTCTCTCTCCCTCTCTCCCTCCGTCTTTCTTCCTCCCTCCCTCTCTCCCCTTTCTCACTCCCTCACTCTGTTGATAACTAACGCGAGCACTGTGACGCTGAACTAGGGCCTATAACGTTCATGTTAATTTAATAATCGCTGAACTTATTAACGAGGTGGCTGCGGCAGCCGAGTGGTTAGACCACTCGCCTCCCGCCAGGGCAATTCGTGCTAAGTCCCTAGCGGGGTACCAGATTTTTCTCATTAAGGAACGTGGCGGACCTTGTAGTAGGCCGGTGAGATTTACTCGGATATCTCCTGTTTCCTCCGTCCTTACATTCCGTCGCTGTTCCATTTCTACGGTTGGATTTTATTTCACCACTTAGTCGTCAATGGTCCTACAGGTTCTAGGTGGGGGAGAGGTGATACCGCATCAGAAGAGCTAGTCAACATCGCCCTTGGTGCCGTGTCTCACTCGCACAATTATAATGGAGTGGTGTACGACAGTTAAAACACATTTCCCGTAAATAATTATTTGTAATCACATGAAAATTCAATACTTACTTGGAATACTCAAATAATATTCAGAAATCCAGTTAAGTATAATATATTTATTACAGGAACTTATTTTAAAAAATGTGTAAAATATGAATAACAATAACACTACTGTATATTTATGACTTACACAACTATGAACCTCAACCCTTCATAGGCCTACGTAAACTCACTTCTTCTTGCTGGAACTTACATTTACATTTTCAAAATCTACATTACATTTTAAGTTCCCACAGTCGTTGCCTTTTTACACTTTGCTAGAAGAACCAGGAAGGCATTGTCCTGCTAATGATAGGCAAGACACTATCAATCCAGTTACAAGTCTACAATAACGTAATGGAAAATATTCTTTCTGTTTAAATTAAATATGTATTACAATTTTCATGGCAATCGGTTGAACGGCACAACAATGTTGGAGTTGATCGATCTTTTACATACACACACACACACACACACACATATATATATATATATATATATATATATATATATATATATATATATATATATATATATATACATATATATGTGTGTGTGTGTGTGTGTAGTTGTGTGTGTGTGTGTAAGTGTGAGTACCGATATTCATTTATATATAAGTATTTTTTTATATATAGTTAATTACGATTTCTTTATTATATTCAAGGTTTTGGCTTATATCCGTGACGTTTACTTGCTATGTGTGTCTTATTCATTAACATTTTATTTTACAGGAGTATCTTAGAAGCGTGTCGTTAATTACTTTAGCAGCTAAAATCATGTGATTTTACGTGTGATTTCCTTAGCTATTTCTGAATGTAAACATCCCTTTCCCTCTTTATTCTCTTCTCTCAGTGATAGGGGTGGAGGAACGCATCGGCCTACATTCTTACAATTTTTTACGATATACCATTCCCCGAACAAACAGATTTCCTCTTTAGTGTTGTGATTTATGACCGTTTCTTCAGTACCGTCACTGCTGCACTGCCACTGAATGGAACAGTTTGATACTCATGTAGTACAAATTATATCCGTTTATATAGGCCCTGATGAAGCGAGTGTAAATTAAGGTCATTCTGAATGTTGTAGCATGTGAACTGAGGTATAGTTTTCACGCAATGTTTGTTTCTATGTGGTCCCCATTCGTGAATAGTTATGCAAATTTTAATTCAGAGGGTTTATATAGAGCTTGAATACCAACTCGCTATTTT
The DNA here is from genome assembly GCA_003012365.1 of Medauroidea extradentata. NCBI lineage: Eukaryota > Metazoa > Arthropoda > Insecta > Phasmatodea > Phasmatidae > Medauroidea > Medauroidea extradentata. The sequence goes on from PNEQ01111883.1 coordinate 60,920, forward strand.
GTAGATTACGAGTATGAGGATTTTACGTGCTGAGTTTATTTATTATTGTGCTGTTGATAGTGCGTGTTCATGTAATTCCCTTTTAATTGGGATCATTTCGTCTGCAATATTATAAACCTCAACATTCACTCTCAAACTGCAGACTAACCTCATTACCGTTCGTTAAAAGTGTTCTAGTAGTGCTTTTAAATAAACATGAGTATCCAATATTTAAAAAGTCCCTTCCTCCTTCCATTGCATTTATAATTTTTGGAAATCCTAAATATTTTAAAAGTTAATACTATTTTTATCATTAAAAGGTAACTATGAATAATTTTAAACATGCGCATTATCAGTTACCGTAAATATAGCATTTCAACAAAGAAACATTGAAAAGTGATCATGGTAAAGTCCAAAATGCTTAATTTTCGTGTGAAGAAACGTACGTTGAATTATTGCAAGGAATTTCAAAACTAAACAAACAGGCATACAGTATACATTTTGCAAGCAAACTCTTAAGATTACGAAATATTCATCTGAGATAAGAGAAACTGGCTGGTCGCAGTGAGGGTCAAGCTGACTTCGTTCATTCAAGTTATCAATATGAATGGCGTTGTTTTGATGAGTAGTCAGTCAGCCGTTGATGTTGACACTTGTGAAATTGTTTTATTTCTGGATAATAATAATCACTCAAATAATTTTCTTTGTTTGGTAGTAAACTTTTTTTTTCAGGTACCAATATAGCGAACACTCTTCCTCTTCAAAATCCCTAGACTACTCACCACAAAACAAACTCCATGCTTAATCTGTGGTTTTATCTAAATGTCTCGTCATTCAACTTTTTATTAAATTGAATTATCAACACAGACCCACGACTTAGACACGGACTAATCGGGAGACGCTGTTGGTCTCCCACCAAGGCAATCCGGGTTCGAATCCCGGGGGGGGGGGGGTCGGTCCTCGGGGTTTTCGAATGTATGA
>PNEQ01111884.1:6357-47165 GCA_003012365.1 Medauroidea extradentata
TAAGGTAATCGTGTATGACGTTCGTCGTATGTTATGTTTTTTTTTTTTTTTTGTTTTGTTTCCTTACTATTCTTTTTTTAATTATTTCCGGGTGTGTTTGGTTGGCTATTGTTTTCTGGGTGCAAGTTTTGGATACTATGATACTAGATAGTGCAACGAAAAAACTGCATGTCCTTTTTTACCCGGGCAGCACGTCGTTGCTGTTCTCGCAGGGCGGACCGATACTAACGCTGAATTGTCGTTATGGCTCTTAAGGATCACAGTCGCGAGCATGGAGACCCCGACAACTAATTAGAATATCAAATGCCTTGCAATCACTGTCATTCTAAATTACTAATCAGAGGTGTCTTGGCGAAATCTTAATGGCGCCTCTACGCCCAAAACGACGACGATAATGGCGCCTCTGCCCACAATACTCCAGCATCTCGACGACTAGCTTCAACGCCTGACGGTGGCACTCTGCCCTACTGTCGCCACGACTCGCTGACGACCCCCTGGCTTGACGTCTGTCCCGGACCGACGCCGGCTTGCTTCTCCCTCTGATTTAAGCCAAAAACCCCCGTCACTGCAAGCTATGGTTCATTTTGGGCCAATCAAGAGTCAGCTTACAACCGATGACCCCGCCTCTCGAAGACAACAATTCTGGCCAGAACCGTATTTATTAAATCATTTCTTAATTTCTCGTCACTATTTACATTCAGTTACATAAAATGGTTCATTTACTTGTTAACATTTATGATTTCTTAATTACTAAATATCTACAACATAGTAACAACTAGCAAAACTATTGGCTGGACCCTCCCCTCGTGTCCAGCTAGGGAGGTGGTTCGAGCGGGGGTGGGATGAGGCCCCAAGACACTCTCTGCACCTGCTCTTCTCTCCCTCGTCTCCACATAGACAAAATATATACAATTCCTTATTTTTAATATAAAAATTGGTGCAGTACTGGTATCTTAATGAGAACTATTACAATGTGATCCTGATACAATGACAAGGCGAATGAATGGTCGCAAGGCATAGTTATTATTGCACATTGATTTATGATGGTTGACACTGACAACTATTAAATATAATAAATCAGGGTGGTGACCATAATATGGACTTGTCACAAGTGTGTACAAAATTGGTATGACCATAGTACGGTCCTAGGGTGTGGGCAGTGGGCAGTCACCTAGAAGTGCTACCAGCAGTCTTCTTAGAGGCCTCCCCAACACCCTTTACAAATTCCATGCACAGATTATTTTTCACAGAGGAAGCGAAGTGTCGCCAGCCTAGTCTAACAACACAGCCCTGTGATAAGAGTCCCACCCTGGCCGGGTAATTGCCAGGTGAAGCCCTTATAAATGATCCACCTACCACTGTACTCACTCATCACGTACATGCAAAGCATTTAGTGTCACCAGTCACTTACACTTCCTCCGGACGGCGACAGCTCCTTTATATAAACCATGGCCTACTCCTTTTTTGGTTCTCGTCCTTGTGTAAAGTTCTGAGTTATAAATTGTAAACAGCCTTCTTTCACACATAATTTAAATGTACCTTGATAATATTTACAGTTTTTTTAACAGTTTTTTAATGAGTAATGTAAAACAAAGGAAGAGGCCGCTAGGCTATCAGTATGTACAAAAGACAGAAGCACAAGTACTCACGTTTTAATGCTTGACAGATACACACAAAAATAGGACGACACATAATCGAGGAAGAACGTATCGCGAAACGTCGAGATAAGCGCTTCCGCGATTATGTGTCGTCCTATTTTTGTGTGCTTTTGTCAAGTACTAAAATGTGAGTACTTGTGCTTCTATATAAGCTTTCAGACACTTAATTCTCACCACTCAGCACTATCCAGGAACTTCTTGATATTGTTTACGAGGTCACTCTTCATTGGTGTGGCAACTTGTAGACCAGTGTCTGAAGTTGCCGAGGGTAGGCGATATTCATCTCGCTTAATCAGAAGCGACAAAGTATAAAAATCTGAAGGTTTATACAATGCTGCAATTGAAGTAGATTGCAACTCTGCCACATCTCCTGGCTTTTTCACCAGACTCCCTTGTTGTAACTGCAGTTGGGAAACCATCAGCTCTCGAAATTGGGCATTTACCAAAGGCACACAGACCTACACAATAACATCAAAATCCACAATAGCAACTGGCTTACTGTCTTAACTTTGCTTCCATTTAAATAGACACAATTTTTATTGATGATTATAGACTTTACCAAATTGCCCAAATAGAATGGGGATTCAAACATTGTTAAGAGTCGGAGCATTATATTATAGCCATTTAGTTGTAACGAAAGTAAACAACTGCAAAAACTGTGTTAAATCAATGTCAATTGAGTATGATTTACATACCACATGTTCAATACCAAAATTATGCAGTTTCAATACCAGATTACTTGTTATGAATTGACCAACAGGAAAAAAAAAAACTAGACAAGGCTTGGAAATTGTATAATAATTTACATAACTCGTACAATCGTACAATAGGGCACAAAATCGTACAAGTTGGCAGCTATGATGTACTTACCTGGTGTAAAAAATTTTTCACAGATGCCAGAAAGTAGCCTTTGGTCGAACCAACTATGAAATGTTGAGGAAGCACTTTAACAGCTTCTTCCCACGAATCCTGAAAGGGGATCTTTTCACCACTGTGTCGCAAAATGTATACATATCTCTGGGAAGGGTCAACCTTATCCTCCAACAAGGCACCAAAGAAGCCATTAAGCATTGGTGCCTGAATCACTTTTTCGACCACTTTCTATAAAGACAAAAAATGTAAAAGTTCAGTAGGCTTTACAGCTTAAATTTCAAAATCACTTTCATACACTACACACATAGCAATACTGTAACACAAACTGTTTTAAGCAACAAGTTTAATCGCGGCAAATAGACACAGCAAACAGCAACTGCAATTATCGGCAATAATATAAAAAATTTAAGCAAAGTTAAAATTACATTTATGTACAATAAAATTCAAATTATTATCTGTGTACCAATCAACCGGTTTTCAGATTATCCGTGTAACATGCTGTAAAAACAAAATTTTTGCAGGAACATCTTTTTGGAGCATAATGTAAAAACTTGTGCACGAGATTGCACAAAAATGGATTTACTAGATTTTATAATCAACTTTTCTCATGTTTACCGTGCACCCCAGATATATTTGTATTTATTTTGTGAAGACGAGTGCACTATAGATGAGTAAATAAAGTATTTGTAAGCAAAACTGTACAAACAAATAAGTACCTTTTTCATACTTGAAAATTGACTATTTTCAGATAATCTGTGTTTCCCTATTATCCGTACATTGTCTGACATTAATTAACACAGACATTCAGGAGTTTACTGTAGATGCTACCATACAGCATTAAAATTACTAAAAAATGTCAACAAATTCTACAGTTTTCTTGGGGTCACTAGAAAATTAACAAATTTTGCCCATTTTATTTATTTAACTCAATATCATGCACCAGAATCAAATAAATAAAACCTTTCATGTCAAAGATAGTGCCTCAGAAATACGAGACTCTGTAAAATGTTTGTTCAAAAAGTCGCATAAATATTGGTCAAGGATTTACTTTATTTTTCTCCCTTACTATCTTCTGGAAGTTGAAATTTTCAACTACTTAATAAATTTTGCTTTGTATACCACTTCTTTTTTTCTACCCCAAAATTCTTACAAATAAAAAATCATAAAATTACAGTAAAATGAAATTGTTTTGCTGTGAAGTGCTTCCGCCATTTTGTGTACTGTACTATCATGTTTATTAATTACTACCACAATGCAAGAGAATAATTTTCTTAATGTCTGAAGTATTATGGCTGACTTAAATGTGCTATTCACTTTCGAGTAAACTAATCTGTAAAATTACTAATATATCAATCATTTCCACTGAGGTCAATTGGACGGCTTCATATAAAAAGAACCAACCAACCTATCCTTTAAATTGAGAAAACAGCTTGCAAAGTAAAGTTGATTGTGTGGTGGTTGGTTCAGTGCATTACAGAAGGTAGCACAGAGCACATGGCACTTGGTTCTATTTATATAAGCAAAATTGAAAGGTTTAAAGTTAAAGTAAGATAAGTGGGCTTTACATCTCAACAACATCATGATCTTAGAGATAGTGACATACAACTTTACTTAGGAACTGGGAGGGTAATCAGCAATAGCCTTTCTTAAGGGACCATCCCAGCATTTGCTTAGAGCGATTAGGGAAACCACGGAAAACCGAAATCAAAATGGCTGGAGCCAGGAATCAATTCTGAGTCCTCCCGAATGCAAGTCTAACGTGTTACAGTTACATCACATCACACTGTAAGTTAAAGTGAATAATTTGTACAGAATGTTATTTAAACAGGTTTATAACAAAGAGGCATTTTGTTTCCTCACATAACTGTACGTTAATATCATTACTCCGGCATTTTTATTGAAGAAGCTGACCTTTTTGTAAATTGGCGGTATGTCGTGAATAGTGTGTTTGGGATTGTCAATATATAAAATACGTATTTGTCATATAAAAGTCTTTCATTCATAAAACAGTTTCAAATACGCTAACCGTATATTCATATAAACTAATACAAATAAAAGCGTCCGTGGGTTTTGGTGTGAATTTTTTGTTGTCTTTTGAGAAGTATACCTTAAGGCTGCCAGCGAGGGAAGAACACTGCACTGTTGCCACATATTCGTTCCTTCTTCCCTCAGAGCTCAGACAAGTAGGAAAACGTTCGGCGCACGCTGATTCGTATAGTATTAATAGCAATATCTTGCAATGTATAATATTTTTAGTAATAATACATAATTACTTTTATACGTCATTAAATTACGATGTGATGTTCACTGCAGACGGAGTAAACTAATGCTTGGCGTAATTCTTAATCAAACACAATTCACTTTTGTAAGAAGCAAGCGCACTTGCTGCTTGACCACCCCAACTCCGATGAGGCATGGAGACAGGGGAGCGATGTGGGCGACACCGGTACGTGCACAACTCTGTGTCATTTATTCCTGGAACACTAAACTAGCGCTCAGTATTACACAATTAGGATTTTTTTAGCCTACTTTCCGAAGAAAATGTAGACTTATGAGGTCACCTTACTGTCTGTGTATGTGTGCCCCTAAAAACTTTTGAACAAATGGACCGAATATCATCAAACTTAGTGGACTTCCTGACTTGACTGTTTCTTACTTTGTTTATGTAATGTTTATATTTTCAAAATGTCGACCTTTTTAACAAGTTTCGATCAAACTAGATATTTAATAAAATGTATTTTATAAATTCATCAAACTTTGTACACACATATAACGTAGTAAGATGAACTGACGTTTATGTATTTTGTTCATGCAGTATAACTTACATTGTTTCGAAATGGCGGCCGTTTTTGTATTTTTGCCATGCCATATCTGAGGAAATATTTAATCGAATTTCATCAAAGTCGCTGTACATATACAGCACACTAAGCTGACTTTACTTTTGTATATTTCTATCATATTTGGTTCATGGTTTCAGAATGCAGACACGTATTTTTATCATTATATGATATGCCGTATGCGAGGAAATATTTTTCAGAATTTCTTCAAACTTAGTACACATATACTACATACAAAACTGACTAGACTTTTCTTTATTTCGTTCATATTATGTTCATGTTTACAGATGGCAGACATGTTTATATTTTGAGCACAGTCTGACGAAATATGTTTCAGAATGTCATCAAACTTAGTGCACATATACTACATAGCGAGTAGATATGACAGTATATTTCGTTCATCCTGTGTACATATTTTATGTAAAATATTTTTTTACAAATTTCATCAAAACTGGTACACATATTATAGTTCAAAATAAATTGATACGACTTGTAGGCGCATGTATTTAGTTCATGCTGTGTAAAAGTTATATTGGCGATCCTACAATTTTATTTATGGGATGTGTGCAGTAAAGTCCAACGCGAGTTTCTCTACTCGAGGTTTATAATAGATTCCATTTGGTATTTTTAACATTACAGTAATTAGATAATCCTTTTCTTCCCCATTTTGAAAGGCTCATAAATAATCAGAACACCCCACGTTTCAAATAAATTAAGACATTGTTTCAATGGGAAAATGAATTATGCCTTGTGTTCATACAATTTGTTAGTACCCTGTAGAAAGTGAGATTAATATGATATTGTCCTGAGATCAATATAGAGCTGAGTAATAGTAATTACTTCAGCTAAACAAAACCAAATTGTAAATACTGTATATTTCTTGGACATACGGGAAGAAGTGTTTGCTACTTCACCATCACGTCGGATGTAAATGTAGCTTTTCACATGGAAAAAAGTGTATGAAGACAATGTTGGAAATCAAATCATGTTATGATATATGTCTGAGTTATGTGAAATTATTTCATCCTGTTTTTATCATTGGTTTAATTTGTGAACTATTTACGTGCATAACAGTCTGTTTATGAAAGACAACATTAAAGTTACAATTTTTAATATAGTCATATAATGAAAAATTACAGAGTATTATATTTATGTAAGATGCGAAGAATTACGTGGTGTTGACAGACTATTGCTAATGTCATTTAAATTTACCATCACACTATGCCCTTCCTACGAAAATCAAAGTTGTGAGATTAATTGTTTTATCAACGAGATTGTGACGTATTTGTTAAGTTAAAAAGGATACTTTCAAGTGTAAGATGAAATAGATGCATGCATCCTAATTGTGTTTAATACAGCTTTATTGTAAGGTTATGTCTGAGTTTTTTGCCGAGAGCTTTATTCAGAGATTATATGTGTTTGTTAGTCTCAGTCTAGGCCTACAAGTTTATTCTAACGCCTAACTCTGAATGTTTTTGGTAAAATATAGTTTTCAGCTAGCAGACATTGTGTATTCTAAATAACATTTATTATGTTTATATAACAACATTTTAAAAGAATTTGTAACTACATTGCTAACGTTGTTGATTCGTACTAGAGGGAGGTAGCCAGAAATTATTTCTTGAATTGGGTCATGATGAAAGGAAGATAAGTGTTGAGTTATATTCAACCTTTTCGTACAGTTTTTAGTGACATTGAATTATGTGTATCGCAGCCAATTTTAAAAGGAGATGGTCTATCAAGGTTTTTGTCTTATTTGGGTGAGATAGTGTTTGTTTTGTAAGCATGAAATGCAACTCTATTGTCTTTCTGTTTACTTTTATGAGAGACAATGGTCAACAAGAAAATTTAGTTCTTATTAATGATAATTTTTGTTTGTTTGTGATGTTCGCTTCTGCACACTAGGTTTCGAGATAGTTGTTTTAAGGCCTATTACAATTTTTAAGAGTCCATATTTGTAATACGTACTACACCTAACTCATTCTAACGTTCTTCAGAATATAACTGAAAGTAGCTCTACAATGGTTCCATGCGAGTGAATTAGCCATTTGGAATTTTTCTGTGTTTATAAATCAGTCATATTGTTAACACTCACACTGGTTGCAAAATGTTGCAAAAATAAATATATAACCATAGGCCTACTAAAAAAGAATGAAAAGTTGTGAAAAGGGCTAAATGGAAGCATGTTTAGAAGAAAGCAGCAGACAATATTGTGCCTAATTTCGTCTTCTAAGTTCTTCAAATAAATTAGAAAATTGGAAACGTTTAGAATTTATGGCGTCACACTAGATTACCCACGAATTGAAATCATTGTTGAGTATGTTAGTGGTAGATTTTGTTGCCTTTTACATTATAACTAGACAAAAAATTGTAACATGTAACTTTTTAATATGTGAATACATTTTCTTACACAGAAAATATAATATTTGACTATCAGAATACAGTGTCTATTTATACAGCATCTGCAGTTTGCCTTATAAATGTGCCGATTCCTAACGGATTGTTTATGATGTTTGCAAGGTCACAGTACCAGCTTGGAATGATAGACGGAAAATATGGGAAATTGTGAAGCGGCAGCCAGGCCCGAGCGCTCAGAAGCACGACATGACACAGCCACGCGCTGAGGGTAGGTGACAGCTCCGTACTGACTTGACAACATCGCCCTGCAGGCAGCCTGCTTGTAGGCTCCACGGAGGGGAAGGAGGAGGAAGGTGCTCGCAATACGCGTATCGGTTTACCAAGAGGGAGATAAGAGGACAATACATCCTCCCCGTCTGACTGTCTCTCCTCGACTGAGCGCCTCCAGAAATTGCAGCAGTTAATATACAGTGCAGCAGAGTGGTGGGGAGCATTGTTTCTATGTCCTTTATCATATTATATCAACAGAAAGCCCAAATGTTAGAGTGACTATTTTTCCATGATGACCAAGCCCTTAATATTACACATAAACCATTGTTGCACATTGTTAGATATACCGAGATAAAGAAACAGTAATACATATGTTGGACTTGCATTTGGAAGGATATGGGCTTTATTCCGAGCTGCAGCATTGCTGATTTCAGTTTTCCATGGTTTCCCGAAATCAGTCCACGCGAACGTCAGAATTAAAGTCTTAACAAAGACCATGGCCGATTCCTTGAACTGTGCAAAAAAATACAACACCAGGAATGAGGTATTGCAGCCACTATGTGTAGGAATTATTTTCTCGTAAACGGTGCATTCTAGTGACTTGCGACAAGAGGACCTTATTTTTGTTACTTATAAGTACTGTTCAGGAAGAACAACGTAAAATGTTCACAAAACCCAATGGCAAGAAAGTTCTGGTCAAAATGAGGGTGGCCACCCATGTTATTTACATGAAAGGGTGGGTTTTAACGAGCTATTTCGTCACAACTTGAGGATCTAGATAACACGAATCATGGTGCAGAGAATTGCGATCAAACTTCACATTGTTTCCTATATTTTCTTTAAAAAAATTAAATAAAAATGGATTTTCAATGGTTCATACCTCCCTTAAGGCTCTGCATCAGTTGCCATATTGAACCATTTTATTTTTCGCTCTTATGAAATTCTGAGAAGAAAAATGTGAAATTTGTTACTATAATATCAATTGTATTTACCTTGCACTACAATAAAAGCATCACAGCTGAACTTTTAACGTATATTTAAGACACAGTCAGTCGAGCAAATTTAGAATACAACAAAAATTGCTCGACTGATTGCTGCTTAAATATATGTTCAAAGTTCAACTGCAATGCTTTTATTGTAGCGTGAGGCAAATAGAATTGATATTATAGTGGCAAATTTCCCGTTTTTCTTTTCAGAATTTCACAAGGGCAAAAAATAAAATAATTCAATATGGCGACTAATGCCGAGCCTTAAAAATGGCACTACATGAAAATGGCAAATGGCTTTGTGTGACTGCACCTAATTGTTTATGAGGAATTACCTCCCTAAGTTTGTAACATAAGAAACATACTGTATGTATGTGTCTGATTGTGTGTCATTATATATATATATACACACACACGCACACCCACACCCACACCCACACACACGCACACACACACTAGCAGTCCCCCGCGTAACTGATAATATTTACTTAAATTTAAAAACCTCTTTGTACACAAGATTGGTACTTCAGTCATCAAGTGTTAGAATGTCCATGCAGCTAGTTGAACTAATTCTGCAGCAGGATAAGTAGCTATAGCTGTCCACGCGAAAAGCAGTCTTAAGTTTGTCCCTGCCACTAACAGCGACTAAGAGGTTAATAGAATGAGAAACATCTGTTTAACCGTGCACAACCATTGGTGACGGTGCCCTCAATTATATATTTTCAAAATATTCACTTTAACTTTATTGACATTTCAAAGTTTCAGGGGGTAAAGGTTTCGCGGAAACGTATTTGGTGCCCCAAACCTGAAATTAGTGAGATTATATATCGTCGGTTTACTGCCAAAAGTGACAAAGTCAAAATGAGATAAAATTATAAAAATGCTAGGAATATGTATATGTAGTTCAAGAACAATTGCCCAAGTTTAAAGTCTATTCGTCGTTTCGTACTGTTGTGTCACAGTATATTAACATACCAAATTTTTGTTAATATCTACAATTTAATACTGTTTTTAAACGAAATAGCATTTATGACTTAATCACTTTTGGCAGTATACCGACGATATGTCAGCTGTTATTGTAGAGGAACCTAAGTGGAAAGCGAACTGCAATTTTACCCCTTTAAAGACTACATGTAAATTGCACTAATTCAATCTGCCTTGTAGTTTTTGTGTGTCAGAATTGAACGTTCGCACGCAGCTTTTAACGTAATTCGAGCCCAGAACCTCGCGGAAATTAGACCTGAGCAACAAACAACTGCGTCACGTAACGTGGAAATAATACATGAAAATAAAATTTATTAAAAAATAAATAAAATATCTGTGTCCTGGGCTCATAGAGGTTGTACAACACCATCTGTGGATGGTAATGTGAATATGTAATTATCAAAGGCTCAAAATTTTTTTTGTTGTTATAATGAATGTGACTGGTCCAATTTTTTGTTTTATGGAAACACCCCTACTCAATACAGTGAAATAAAGTATATTTTCCAAATACAATTTTCTTACCTTGACATAGGAAACTTCTGTCTCTTGTTCCTCTAGTTCTTCAGTTACTGACTGATCGGGTTCTGTCACAAGTTCTACCACTGGAATAAAGAAACTTTGATAAGTAAAAAATTTTGTGTGTGTGTTTCAAAATTCTGCCATAATTAATCTTATTCAATAACAACAAACGCAACCCACCGGTGAATTAAAAAACATATCCTCCAACGTCTTATCTGTTTGTGAATCCTGTCAATTTTTTTTAGAAAGAAATAAAAAACAAAACTTTCACCCATAATCTACTGTTCCTCCTTATTGATAATGTTTATCAAGTCATCCAATGTAAAATTGTATACATGAAACTCTAATTTTGGAGCTTAGACGAGGCACGCTTGGTCTAGACCATGTTCTGTTTTAAAACAGTGAAGTTAAGACAGTGGTGCCTACAGGGGGGTTATTGACACAGGTTGTGTCATAGAAATTTCAGGAGGGAGGGGGGGATTGGAAAAATGATTTTAAAAATCATAACTTGAATGGGATTATTCTATGTGGGCAAAAGAGCAATGACTGATTGGGACAGGAGAAAAAAGAAAACAAGTTGTTGGAAGTATGTGCTATACCTCTTTTGCCCTTGGCGGGAGAGAGGAGGGGAGGGGGCTGTTGCCTACAGTTGAGAAAGGGAGGGTGTTGTGTAAAGTTGCAGGAGGGGGGGAGTGATGTTGGTTTTCGGGAGAAAGGAGAGGCACTAAGTAGTAGCCACGTGCAGTGACACCGGAGCCACAGGGGCAGCAGGGTTGGTTGGGATGCCCCCCCCCCCCCAACTCATTTGTGTGGTCTGGCAAAGTATGTGTCCCCCCCTCCCCATTTTAATGGTATACGTAATACATTTGTAACTTTATTTAAAAATTTTTTTTTGTTATGTTATGGCTGCTTTATACTCAATATTTCTGTTCGAAAACAGCTACATCATTGCACAATTTTGTACCTTAAAATTCAATGTTTTCTGAGGGAGGACCCCCGGGCCCCTGTTTTTTGGGGTACGCGCATATTCGCAACATACATGAGACTTTGCCCCCCCCCCCCCAACTCAAAATTTCGCTTCGGCGTGCTAGCCCACATGATGTGGATCTGTCTATCAGTACCTACAATGCGAGCAAGCGCTATCCCTTTCTCTTTCTCTCTCTGCAAGGAATGTGGCCGCGTGTTGCCAACACCTTGTTTTACAAGAAATGGCCAGCACTGTCCGAAGTCCGCACACATGTCTAGAGAGGTTTCCGCCAGTCATGTGCAGTTCATGTGAGCGTGAATGTCAATTGTTTTGAGTTTTAAACTTTATAAATACAGGTGTTTATAACTATTGTGCTATTGAATAATAATACAGGACAAGTGTTTGAAACATTTCAGAAAAAAAGGATGCCAGCAAAACTAAAAATTATTTGGTTGTCAAATAGGTACACAATAATTCAGTTTAAGAACTGCAATGGTGATAGCTGGAAGCCATATGTAGAGAAGACAGTGTTCCAAGAAGGAAATACATCAGAAAGAAAATAGGAGAGGTGAGTTACCGTACTCGGAGGTATAAATGACGATACAATTTTTCTCAGAGTATTTTCTGGAGGCTAGGTTGGTGTAGCGGGTACAGCGAAGAAAATCCGGGTTTGATCCCAAAGAGTTTCACATGTGAGAATCGTGCTGGACGATTGCCGCTGGTTGCTGGGTTTACAACTTTAACAGAGGTTTTTACACAGGAGCTGCACATGAGAATATTAAATAACTCGACAGAAATTTGTTGATATTTTATACAGCCAGTTTCATCATAATATTATACAGTCAACACTGAAATTTGTATACAAAAAAAAGAGGATTACGAAAATACTGCATGCCATAGTTCTCTCTTATATATTGCATTATAGGACTTATGGTGCACATTGTTGCCACATTGCTTAAAGTTCAGGAGACTTTTTTTCATTGAAATTTTGAGTGCTATTATTTTTTACAACTATAATCATAAAAATTTCATATGAATATGCTAATAAATCTGTGATGAAACTATTGTTTTACATTTTTTACATTAGTTTTCATTAAGAAACCATTCACAGCTATCCATTTATACAAATGAATCAGTAATGTGAACTTATTAATTAATAAATAATTAATAACAATTAATTTTTTGCACTTTTACATTTTTTTTTTAATTCGTAAGGGGCGAGGAGGTTGTATCAAACTTTCTGGGGAAGAGGCACCCCTGGTTAAGATGGCAGCAGGAATTATGGTCCCCAGCGAAGAACTTAGCCAATCAGGGACTCAGATCAGAAGCAAGGCCTAAAGTAGCCCCAGTAGCCCCAGACATCCTGACTTAAGTAGCTTTCGTATTATTTTCTACAGCTAAAATATTCACTACAGGCATAAAAATGCCAAACCACACAGATCCCAAAGTCAAAGCAAATGTATAATTTTTTGCCCTATCTGCAGTTTGTCTGAAAATGTTCAGGCTTTTTAGCTACAAATTAACTTATTTTTACTATTTTGCCTCTTTCTCCAACACATAAATCTGCGTGATTTCATGTAGTTATTTAATTAATTAGCTAAAACCATTTAATGATATTGGCTACCTTTGCCCCATAAAAAAATTTGCAAAAAGACCAGCTTGCCCTTATTGTTTGGGAGTTTGTGGTACATAGTACCTCAGTCATGGTCAAAATATCAAGTCACATGTGCAAGTTTATTGTTCCAAATACCAATCACTCTTATATGAAGCACACCAGTCAATAACTGTATTGATTGATTGACTGACTGAAGAGATTTTTTTCCATAATTAAAATCTAGATCATTAGCACTGGTAAGGGGTGACACGATGTGAGTATGGAGCAGCCACAAGAAAACCTGCACACCAGCAGCATCATCCGGCACGATTCCCACACACGAAAATTTATGGACCAACCCCGCCAGAAATCGAACCCAGATCGCCTTGGTGAGGGGGCCAGTGTTCTAACCACTGCACCAATAGGGGTCCCATGTTAACTGTATTACAAATAAAATTTTACATTAATTTTTTGGCCCTGTGCTGACAATATGGTACAAGAAAAGAAATATTCTTGTACAGCTATGAAAGAAACAGTCTAACATCTTATCTAAGTGCCAGTTTCACCAACGAAGTCTAAGCAATTTAGTCTTGATTAGTGGGTATATAATCTTGATTAAATAAGTGTAATGCTTTACAGCGTACTTTAAACTCAATTTTCCATCTAATCAAGATTAAATTTTAAACCATTCTGATTTGGCCAGTTAGCATAGTTAATCTCGCATAAATATAAGAATTACAACATGGTGTGGGCAATGCACGACTCGATTTTTTAGGACGATACAGACGATGATGAAGTTATTCCTTTGCGTCGAATACATTGGATTTGTAAAAGGCATAATTATTTTGAAGACTAACACAGTGCTGATTGCAGATTGCATTTTTTGTCTGTCAAGACAATCTGCCCACAGACTTTTGCAAACGATTGAATATAGTCTCGAGTTTCCTTCTAATTACAGGAAGAAGAGTCAAAAAATTTGGCATGCATCACTACCCCATTTGGTTGAAATTACTGTAAACAAAATGTCAACCTTCTTTATGCTATAATTACTATACCAAACTGCAGGACAATTTTGTAGGTTATATGGCAATTTTTTTGGTTATGTTGTTCGCCTATGTACATTATAATTGTATGCATATAACAAAATCTAATATGTCTTGTAATAACATTCACACTAATGCACATAAAATTGAAAGATAAAATAAATAAAATATTCATAATAATTCATATCAATTTGCATATCGGGCTAAGTTACCACCTGGTGAAAAGCATTTCACCCTTAAGCGATTTACTGCACTCCTAATGTAGAGTATAATTTCAATGTATAATTTATTTAAATTTTTGTGCTACTAGTTGTAGGAAAATTATAATAAATCTAATATTACGAATTTGTGTTTGTTGCCTTTTAAAAACACTTGTACTCAACATCGTGGACAATACATCTGCAACACGAGTTTAAAAAATATATCCGAATAACAGCCATAACAGCACAAAATATATGTACTCGAGAAACTCAAGACTGTTGTTTGTGCATTATTTCCAACTCGACAGACACTGTGCCGTGTTTCGTAAATCTCAATTAACTTAAAATTGCAGAGATGGTAGTGAAACACCACTCTGAACTTACCACAAGTTTAACTCTTAAGCGAGGTTTGTTAATCAGGTTTTGTGTAAACATTAAACTACGTTGGTGAAAGCAACCCAAATAACAATAAAATCAAAGGTAATTTATTACCACAAAATCTGTCACTGCGTTGCTGATACAAGAATTAATTACGAGGCGTGTCCATAAAGTAAGTACAATTCTATCGGCACCACAACGCTAGTGTCGCTGTTCCGCGCATGCGCATGTCTCTATAGTTCATTGTCCGTTCATTGACGGACAGCCTGTTTGTGTTGTGTTTACAGTTATTTGTGATTCTTCAAAATGTTTAAGACAATTTCTGATCCCGCCAACTGTGAAATGTGTTCCGTAATACAGTTTTTGAACGCAAGGCAAGTTCATCGTCAACTGGTAGAGTTTTACGGTGAAAATGCAATGACCGACGGAACGGTAAGAAAATGGGTTAGGCAATTCAATGATGGATGGTCCAATATTCGTGACAAAGCACAGAGTGGACGGCCTTCTGTTGTCACTGATGGTCTGGTTGAACAAGTGAATGAGACAATTCATGAAAACAGACAGTTCACAATGCAAGTGCTTTGTGACGTGTTTCCACAAATTTCAAAAACTGTTTTGTTTGAGATTGTCACAAAGCATTTACGCTATCGCAAACTGTGTTCCCGTTGGGTTCCAATGCTTACGGATGTCCACACAACAAATCGGCTTGGCAGTGCTTTGACATTTATTACCAGATACAGTGATGAGGGAGATGAATTTTTAAGCAGGATAGTGACCGATGATGAAACTTGGGTTTTATCATCTAACTCCAGAATAAAAATAAACAGACGATGGAGTGGAGGCACACAGGATCCCCCAAACAACAAACATTAAAGACAACGTTTTCAGCACGAAAAATCACGTGCACTCTGATCTGGGACAGATTTGGCATTCTGCTTGTTGAGTTCCTTCCCAGAGGTGCAACCATCTATGAGGAACAATACTGTCAAACATTAAGAAATCTTTGGCACGCAATTCAAAACAAAAGGCGTGGAATGCTTAGTCAAGGAATTGTGTTGCTTCATGACAATGCATGTCCCCATGCTGCTGGTGTCACACAAACCCTGGTTCAACAATTTGGTTGGGAGCAATTCCCTCAACCGCCATTCAGCCCCAATTTGGCGCCTTCTAACTACAACATGTTCTAGAACCTGAAGTGTGAGTTCGGAGGAGGGCATTTTAACAGCAATGACGACCTGAAAAACGGCATTCAGCAGTGGCTGGCATCATTGGCAGCATCTTTCTTTGAAGAGGGCATACAAAATTTGTTCCCTGCTATAACAAATGCTTGAGCAATAGTGGCAACTATGTCGAAAAATACGTTAAAGAATGCACTTTCATGTACAAATAAATATTCTCGTAAATAAAATTACTTTGTGTCTTTTTTTTGCAAACCGCTACTTACTTTACAGACATGCCTCGTATTTTTTCCTGTATCACTTTCCCTCTCATCCTCTTTCTTTCTCTCTCTTTCACTCCCTTTTTTCTTCTCTCTCTACATACAAAAATATGATTTACTGGAAATTTTCTTTCTGTTATTTTTTTAGAAACACATTTTCCAGCTAGTAGGCAACAGCCACATAAGTTTGATCCACACAGATGCTTGCATTTCTTCACTAAATGGCCACAACATAAACATTTATTTTGTTCATATTCCCAATGAAATATACTAAAAAACACACACATTTACAGGTTCTTTGGAAAGGGGGAGTCACCCCTTCCACCACAACCTCACCCGTACCTTAAATCCACCATTGGACAATAACAAGTGTATTTGTGAAATTTTCATGCTGAATGACTACATAAGGCAGTAGGGCCATGCCCCTCCCCCTTGCAGACATGCCTACGCTTGTGCAAGTGTCAGATGGTGTAATTCAATTGGCCCCTTCGGATTACACATTTATCTAAACTCAAGATGCAAAAACAATGGAAAATTACATTTCCCACTTCAACTCTATGGGTTAAATAGAATATGGTAAACAATTCTGGACTTAATCTATACTTTAATTGATAAATAAAAATACTGGTACTTACATGTGCGAGGACTCTTTCTTCCTTTCTGCTTGACTTTTGGGGTTCCTTTCCTCTTGCCACTACCTTTCTTTATACCAACATCTTCTTTAGCACCACCTTTTTTCTTCTTGGCATCTGTTACTGCTTTGTCTTCCTCAGCATCAGTCTTTGTACTCAAGTCTTCAGCAGTCAATGGAGAGGTTGGAGGAGGACTTTCTTCCATAACTGGAAGGCCATCAAGATCATCCATAGTTTTCTCAATCTCCGGCTCTGTGCCACCCTCCTCTGCAACATTCTGGCTATCTGCTTCTGGTCCCAGCTGGTCTTCCACAACCTCAGGGCTGGATGCCAATATTTCTTTGCCTTCTGCATCTGTGCCACTTTCTTCAAAGCCTTCATCATCTGTCCTAGGACTTTCCAACTCTAATATTTGCTTCTTCGTGCCTAAACCTTTCTTTGCCTTTCCTTTTCTTTTATCTTCAGGGGTGTCCCTAGGACTGCTGACTCTTTCTTTCTTTCCACTTGTCTTTGTCTTCTTCTTTTTCTTTTCAACTCTCGGAGTTGGTGTAGCTGAATCTGTCTCAGACTCGCTTAGCTTTGTGGGTGCGGTCTTGATAACTGAAAAAAAAAATATATATATATATATATTATATAATACATAACCATTCAACCTCTCAAGCAAATCACACACCACCTACACAGCAATACGTTTAATCATATGTACTAAACGTGAATAGCAGGCAAATACTTGACTCAGATATTAAACAGGCCATTCATACAAATCACTGTCACCAACTAAAGCATTAATTAAATGCTGCATATCTTTTGTTAATAACTAGGATACATTAACTTTTAGTTCACAAGTCATAATACGCACACTTAAAAAAGTTTCCGAACAAATACTCTGCACTCCAAAGATTTATAAGATTTTAAAAATTAATTTACTGTATAAGAAAATTTTAAAATGTATTATGTGCCCAGGACTACTGAAGGGATATTAATATTCTGAGAATAGGACATACTCAAATAATGAAAATTGTTTAATTGAAAATGCACACAAAGTATTGAAACCCAATTTTTATGAAAGTCATTCTAAAACATAAGTTGGGCCTACAGTCGAGTCTCATTATAAAGAGGTGTTACGGTTTCAGATTCGGTCCTCGCTATAGCTGTATTCTGGCTATAACCGAATTGGGCCAATTATGACCCTCAAAACCCAAATAAGAGAAAAAATTGCAGTAGAATTTTGTTTAAACCTACTTACCAGGAAAAAACTTTTTGTATTAATTAAATGATTGTTTATTTAATCAGGTTGGCATATCCTCTTTATGATGATAACAAAAAAATATATGTTCATAACGTCAAAATGAACTGAAAACCTGACAGTGCAAAATTCTGTCTCCACAGCATTTTCACTCAATCAACCACTTGACCACTACATCTTTTCGTGGCACAACAGGTCAAAGGACACTGTATTGCATGGTCTTCTCTAACCAAATAATAACAGCTAGTGTCTGGAAAATGGGCTACTTGCATAAAATTTAAAATTCAGTAAAAATAAATCAACACAAAAGTACAAGCAAAAGTGTTTCGTTTAGTTGTACGACACATATAACAGATGTGACACCAGCTACCGCCGCGGCGCTGTCAGAAAACAGGTTCTACGTCATCAACCTGTATCACATCGTAATACTCTGGTGGTCATCTGATCACTGAAGTAAAGTAGCTTCGAGCATGGTTAATACATGGATGAGTGACCGCCAGGAAACACCAGTATCGCGCACCACTGGCAGCCATGTTGTGACGAACTCTTTTCGCGGGCATTTCAAATATAATATTTTCTAAAGGCAGTAATTACATAAAATCACCTTAAAAATTTAAAAATTTCACCTCTCATGGATAGTTTTCCCATGCAGATTAAACATATGTTCTCAGTTAAATTATGCATTTTTTAAAAATTAAACTAGAGAAAACTATTTCATAGTATCTTTGCAGTTATAATGATATCGTTGCACGTTTTCTATTAAAAATATGATACAGATCAAAAATTCCAAAACCTGCATAGGGCCTACCTGATCAGTGATCCAGACTAACAGATACAACAAATTTGACATTGCTTTTCTCAAACATAAAGTGACGTGTTTGTAAGATGTGTTATGATTAAATTTATTATCCATAAGTTTATTAAAATGTATGAGTTTTTACCGAGATCAATTACATATTGGTTATAAAAACAAAAATTACACTTTATTTGTTTACAATATGACGATGTTGCATTTGACACTAAGATAATTTACAAAATGTTGCACAAATTACAAGTGCTTACTCAAATAAACTGTGTACAATTTTTCATAAAATGTTTGTAGCATTACACAGTGCACGGATTATTCAACCAGCGAAAAAGTCAAGAAAACATAATGAAACTCAATGAAATATACTTTTGTTGATGAAAACTATGTCATATGATATAGGTCACAGTGAAATAATGTAGTACGTAATTCACTTGCAAAATAAAGAAACAGAAAGTGGTGAGATACAGAAATGAAACTACAATATTTCCCTAGCGCGCAAGTTTGATGTGACTGAATGTAATGTGCATTGTTGGAGTAAAGAATGTGTAAGTTTTAAATAGCAGCATGGCAAGAAAGCATGAGAATGGCAACTGCGCAACGGTTGCTAGCCAGTAACATCCCTTGCATGATGTTACCTCACCTGCATTCCACCTACCCTGCCCCTCCCTTATTTCTTGCCTACCAAAACTTCATACCTCTCTTTGTGACAGCCGACAATGTGTTTAGAAATTAGAGGAAAGAAGAAAGCCTGATTGCAACCAAAATCCTACTCCCCCCTTCCTCTCAAAAAAAATTTTCCCATAAGCTCGATGGTTTAAGACATGCAACATCTGCCTTAGATCCTTTTCATTCTTCAATCTTGATTATGACCTCCTACTTGGTAGAAAGATCTAAAGTCTTCCTATTGCTGTATATGTTGTAAAATTACGTCAAAAATCAAGAACAAAGAGCTGTGTACGTTGTCAATGATTGTAATCCAAAATCATTATTCAAAGCAGTAGTCCAAAGCCATATTAAAAAATTGTAAACCAAACATTATAACCAAAAGTCGTAAACTAAACTTGTAAATCAAAGTTGTAATCCCAAATTGTTATTGACAGGCCAAAGCAGAAAATACAAGTTGAAGTTGAAAGCACAATCACTGCAAATGACTACATAATTTCTTAACAAAGTCACATGTAAAGGAACAGAATTTTATTTTGAGAGAAACATGCTTACTTGGGAAAGAGTAGGGGGATGAATTTCCAAGCCAGAAGAACTTGTCAAAGGCATCACAGCAGCCAAAAGATTAACGATACTGAGAAAGAGGAGGAGGGGGGCAGCTGGGTGCGGTGTGCCTAACCTAGGGCAAACAGATAGGTAACAGAAACGTACTTCACACTGTTACAAAACTGGCCTTAAGCCTGCTTCACATAAAGTTGTCATATAAATTTCTTCTGATAAAAGCATAATTTTTCATAAAAATTTTTTTAGATTTTTTTTTTTTTTTTTTTTTTTTTATGGTTTCTTGAAAAGACCTCATTATAACAGAGTTCTTATAATTACAGTGATCACTGCTATGATATTCTACTGAAGTTATAAATCATTGGCAGAGACTGTTCACATTAAAATAATGTACTGGAAAATTTTATTAGTACTAATTAGTGAGGGAATGATGCATGATTGAGAGAATGGTGGAAAAACGTTTCAAAACACTACGTTTTTATGCTGAATGAAATTCACTTAATAAAATCTATAATGAAACATTAGACAAAAAATAATTACAACAAAATACAGACAAAACAAAATGGAGGACAAAAACTGGATGCAGATGACATAGCAGAAACACAGACACCTTGCAGAAAGTGAATGAAAACAAATAAAACCGTTACTGTGGACAGTAAGACAATTAAAGAAACAGACAAACACAATGGTCTCCTTGCAACAAAACAAAACGTGATGTTTCAGAGACTGCATTCTGTCTCTGTCTTCAGACACAAACACAATCCGAGGAGTATAGGCACTGGAAAACAAGGGGTTTAGACTAAATACGTTTCTGTTACTAACTATGAATGCAGATTCTCTGATTTTTCCTTCAATTTTGTTTGTTTCTTATGTCAGTGGAGTAGCATTTTAACAGAGTAGTCTGTGGCTATTGTCCCAGGCATGTTCTGCTAGCTATGATTTTTTAACTACACCTTTCTTTACATTATTTTTGTGTTCTTTTCTGTGTGTAGAAAGAGGTCTGCCAGTCTTTCCAATGTATACCCAGCCACATTCACAGGGGATCTGATACACACAGTTCTGAGTTTTTGACTTGTCTGACTTTGATTTTACTTTTGTAACAATGTGTTTTATGGAATTGTCTGATTTAAAAGCTGTATGAAGTCCATACTTATTACCCAACAGTCTTATTTTTTTTCCGAGAGGCCACGAACATATGGGATAACCAGTGTTCCTACAGATTTTTTGGTTGTTTGTTCGTTTAGGCCTATATTTGTAATGTTTGGTTTTAGATATTGTTTTATGATATTTATGGGGTAACCATTTGCCAGCAGTTCATTTTTTAAGTGTGCATATTCATCTGCTACTACTCGTTTGTGTGTACTGATTTTTTCATCTCGGCTAGCTAGAGTGGGGATAATGCCAGTCTATGTGCTCACAGGGTGATTGGAACTGAACTGAAGGGATGGACCAGTATGTGTTGGTTTACTGTACACTTTCGTGGAAATTGTTTTTTTTTTTTTTTTTTTTTTTCATTACGAGCACATCTAGAAACGGAAAGCCACTGTTAGTTTGTTTTGTAAGTAAATTGGATTGGTAGTCTTAGCAAGACGAGGAAATTAGCAAATTCTTCAAGTTTCTCAAGACCATGTTGCCAAATCAAGAAACTGTCGTCAACATAGCGCAGCCAGACTTTAGGTGATGTGGTTGTTTTATTCAGCACTTCTTGCTTAAAACTTTCCATGAAAATGTTGGCAATTTATTTATTTATTTTTTTTTTTATTTATTTACTACGTGTTCTGTGGAGCTATTTACAGTGGCTATTGCCATAGAGCTATAGAACATGTCAAATTCTTATCTATATACACTATATACACACACCCTAGTAACTGGAAGGAGAAATCAATTCTAGATTAGTATACATACATACACACACTTGAACATACAAACAATGACAATTCAGCTTAGTAGCAAGTTTTCTACATACAAAGCAACACAATCATATATACCTCATGGTATACATACATGGTTCAATGAAAGGTGAAGTGAAGAAAGACCCCATAGCCATGTCATCAGTTTGTTTGTAAAACTAATCTTTGAACTGAAAGTATGTTGTATTGGCACAGAGAGTTATGAGTTTCATGATGGTCGCAGTGAGTATTTCAAGGCCTCTGTATGAGGGTACTGTTATTTTGTAGCTTGGCCTTACTGATAGCCAACTGTTTCTACTACAGAAACATTAGTGAATAGAATTTGAACATCAAAGTTGAACAGGTTGTTGGTTGGTGATACTGCTAACGTTTTGGCTATAGAGATGAAATGGGTTGGAGTCTTTGACAAAGGTAGGTGTCTCACCTGTGAGTGGTTCTACAATCTTCAGCAGGAATTTAGACAGTTTTTGGCATGGAGAGCTGCATGAGCTGATTATGGGTCACAAAAGCATGCTTGGTTTGTGTGTTTTTTGGGAGTCCATACATGTGAGGTGGTTTGCTGCTGTGTGTGGTGTGTTTTTCTTGTTGCCTCTGAGAAGTACTTCTGGTAATTTTTCAGAGTTTGGTCAACTTTGCATTTTATGCTGGCAGTAGGATATTTGTTAAGCTGCACATATTTGTCAGTGGTAATGAGATCAAAGATTTTCTTTTCATAATCTGTTTTATCTAGGATGACAGTAGCTCTGCCTTTGTCGGCAGGAAGGAATACAACATCCGCGTCAGCATTGTGTGTTATGATGCCTAACCGGTTCATCAGGTAACGTATATGGTTTCGGTGGGCAAGATGAGGTGATCGCAGTTCGCACACACCAGCGGAATTCATCCTGTTTTTCTGCTGGAAGTTTGTATATGGCACTTTCGACTAAAGAGACTATGTCCAGGACAGGTGTTCGCCGTGGAGCGAAGCAGAAATTCAGCCCTTTCTGTAGAACAGATTTCTCTAACTGTGACAATGTTTTGTTTGACACATTCACAACGGTGTTGATGGGTTGTGGAATATTTTGTGTTTTTTTTTTTGTCTTTTATGCTTCAGAGGTTGGCTAGTTTCTCTTTTTGCTTGTCTTTGCATTTTTGTGATTTCTTCTCTATCAAGTATGAGATTGATTGATAACAATTTTTGAAGTCTTTGGTGGTCTGGACAGACTTGATACTAAGCTGAAGTTCTGATATTTTATCATTTAACTATGCTTTTTGGCAAAGGTGGAAGGCATTTCTCTAAGAGGCCTTTGCTAACGTTATTGGTTATTTTGCGGGTTTGTTTGTTGTTAACTCATCATTTCATTGTTAGACCTTTCGGAATGACATCATTTACTGGGGCATTTACAGAGAAATGACCAGTTGTTTGAGCACTGGGACAGAAAGAACATTTTCGTGTTTACGAATCGGAAGATGCATACTGGGTCCATACCGGGCATTGATGTTACTTTTGAACGATTCTTGCAATGGGAGCAAGTTACAAACTAAATAAGTATTTTGAACATTCGCCATTGCAGCAAATAGTGTGTCGCAGAAAACAAGAGAATACACACAAACAAACAGACGAGTAAACAAACAAAGGGACTTTGTTTGCAACTGCCAAACATAGGTAAACTTATACATTTCCACACAGAATTCAGTCAGTAATTTACAAGGAAATAACACAAACAAGCATCCAAGCACCAACAAACAAACCAATGAATTAAAACAAAATATTTAACTCAGATTATTCTGCAAAAGGAATTCAACCAGTAAGTGCAAAACAACATAAAAAAATAAGTACAAACACAAACAGACAAAACAAAAAGGGTGACAAAAAACTGGATGTAGACGTCACAGCAGAAACACAAACACCTTGAGGAAAGCAAATGAAAACAAAAAACAGTAACTGTGGATAGTAAGACAATGAAAGAAACAGACGAACACAATGGTCTCCTTGCGACAAAACTAAATATGACATTTCAGAGACTGTAATCTGTCTGTGGCTTCAGGCACATACACAGTCCCAGGAGCACCTGCAAAATGAGTATGGACACTGGAAAACAAGGGGTTTACATACTCTGTACCCCCGATTCTGTCCCGGCCAATAGGAAAGAGCCATACGCTGATTGACTGCGCAGGTAAGAGCCTGTTGTTATTGGTTAATGCTTTCCTATGAACATGGCTGTCGCTTAATTATTTTTGTTGAAAATTTACTTCTTTTTTAATTATTAGAAACCAAATGTTTTTTAATTCTATGCTTTGCTGGCTACATAGGTTTTTGTTAATAACTAGAATGCAGATTCTTTGATGTTTCTTTAATTTTGTTTGTTTCTAGTGTCAGTCGAATAGCATTTTCACAGAGTATTCTGTAGCTATTGTCCCAGGCATGTTCTGCTAGTTTAGATTTTTGAACTACACCCTTCTTTACATTATTTTTGTGTTCTTTTATGCGTATAGCAAGGGGTTTGTCTGTCTCTCCAATGAATGCACAGTGCGAGCCGGTCCACCCACCACTTACTTTATTATTTCCTTTATTGTTATTATTACTGTGTTTGTTTCACTTGGTGTAATTTATTGAAATTGTTGTGATCTAGTATTTGGTTTATAATCTTTAGGTAAGAAGTTCAGAAAGGTAATGATTGGTTTTTACCTTTATCAGTGTTAAAGTTATTCATTTTTATATTTTATTTATTTTGTTTAGGTTTCTGTTACCTGTGTTTTTGAATTTTTAATTTAATATCATCATTTGCAGCAGTTTATATATTTGAACTATAATTGCAATTTAACTTTAGGCTGGGTGGGTGTATTGTTGGCAAGTTTAGTTTTACGACACAGGTGTGCCTACCCAGTCCCTGGAATGGCTAAATTGAAATTTTTTACAGTTTTCCTACTGCTTTTACTTTTCACTGGAGCGCACGTACGCGGCCGCAGATTGTGTGCGAGTGACACAGTAATATGTTTTGTGCCGGCCGGTGTGGGCCAATCAAAGGACATGCAGCTCAAAATTACTAAAATTTGTTTTGTAATTCAAAGTATTATCATGTTTCAGAAAGATATATTTTTGCTTCAGCTGTAGTTTTTAAGTGGAAACATTGTAATTTTTCATTATATTTGATGTAGTTTTAGTTTAGTTACGTTTTTTTTTTTTGCTTGGTGCGCTGGGTGGCCGCCAGTGGCACTGCTGGGAGAGAGCAAGCATCGCGGGCGTCTACCATGACATGACTTGTTGCTCAGTCGCAGAGGAAGACGGTTGTGTGGAACGGTGGGTGGTCTGTATGATAGAGAGGTGGCGAAGCAGCCATGGGAACTGGTCTAAGTCTTTAATTTTTTTTGGTGTTTTTTGTTTGTTTCTCTGTGCTGAGGACGTGTTATTTTGACGAGGATGGTGTAAGTCTAAAAATGCTGTCGTGTGTTTGAACGTTTGTCTAAATTTCTCTACAAATTCTTTTCTTTGGTCAGAGCTGTTCTATCCCGGGAGTGTCATATTTTTGGGATCATGTAAGGTTAACATAACTGCTATCTAACTGTTTCGGTATGCAGAAGTCGAATTCTAAAGTTTAACAAAAAACAGTTACGACAACTTGAGGTTTCAAGTTATTTTTTAGTACTGTGGAATATTTTCAATGGACCACTACACTGATCACTGTTGACCATTAGTAAGCATGTAGGTTAAGGGCAGCAGACCCGTCAGATTTCTAGTGCCATGACCAGGATTGTTGATTAACGGCGACGTAGGCTTCAGCCACGTACGCATTACATCTGGTGCTGTGACCAGGATGGTTGGATAGTGTTGCGTCCATCCCCCCGCGTTACATTTTTGGTGCAGTGATCAGGATTGTTGATTGTTGATTGTTGTAAGCTTGGTTGAACCGTCACATTTTTGGTGTCATGACCAGGATTGGTAAGACAGTTTTAGCTTCTTCAGCAACCTCGTTACAACAGCCACATTTGCAAGGGGATGTGCTACACTCAGGTCTGAGTTTGCGACTTGTCTGATTTTTTTGTTTTATTTTTATAAATATGTGTTTTATGGAACTATCTGATTTGAAAGCTGTTTGGAGGCCATATTTACTACACAATAGTCTTATTTGTTCCGAGAGGCCACGGACATATGGGATAACCAGAGTTCCTACAGGTTTTTCAGTTGTTTATCCATTTAGGCCTATATCTGTAATGTTTGGTTTTAGATTTTTTTTTTATGATATTGATGAGACAACCATTTGCCAGCAGTTCATTTTTTTAAGTGTGCACGTTCATTTGCTACTGCTCGTTTGTGTGTTCAGATTTTTTCAGCTCAGCTAGCTAAATTGCGGATAATGCCAGTCTTTGTGCTCGCAGGGAGATTGGAGTAGAACTGAAGGGATGGACCATTATTTGTTGGTTTCCTGTACCCTTTTGTGGAAATTGTTTGTTTTTCTTTCATTACAAGCACATCTAGAAACGGAATGCTGTTGTTGGTTTCTGTTTCGTAAGTAAATTGGATTGATGGCCTTTGCGAGTTGAGGAAATGAGACAATTAGTCAAGTTTCCCGGGACCATGTTGGCAAATCAAAAAAGTGTTTCCAACATAGCCCAGTCAGACTTTAGGTGATGAGCTTGGGTGCTTGTTTGTGATAATTTCTTGTAAATCACTGACTGAATTCCTTATGGAATTGTATATGTTTACCTTTGTTTGCTAGTTGCAAACAAATTCCTTTTGTTTGTTTACTTGTCTGTTTGTTTGTGGGTATTCTCTGGTTTTCTGTGACACACATTTGCTGCAATGGCATATTTTCAAAATACTTCTTTAGTATGTAACTTGCCCCGATTGTAAGAATCGTTCATAAATAACATACTTCCCTCAATTGGATAGTGAAGTAACAATGTTTACAAAATTTGCATTAAAATACTTTTATCCAAAAATGATACTTTTACATAAAAAATAATTTATGTTTAAATAAAGGTATTCAGAGTTTAAGCAAGTTTTATTTATCTTATATTAAGCATCTACTATTTTTGTTTATTCTCCAGTGTTATCTTTTTAAAATATATTACAGTAGAACAGTGTATCTAAGGTTTCATAACAGTTATATTAAGCATAACAGACGTTCCTGAAGTTTTACTGCAATTTTTTTGGTTTATTTTGCATATACTATCCAATTGAGGAACATCAATTAACTTATCAAATCGAGGAATTTGAGATTTTTGACTATCTGATCACAGGTTATTGGCACAGACTATTTTAAACATTTATATTAAAAAACATGCAATTTTAGTCATACACGTTTCTAGACAATAAGGAATCTTGGGAAGTTTGTCCAGTAGGCCTACAGTATATAGATATCTTGGCATAAATAATTATTGTTCTGCTTTTCAGATTCTTTATAACATGAAATTTCCTTAACATACTGAATTCAGGGTATCCTCTTTCATATATATTTCATACATAAAATACATGCTCGCTATGAATAATAAATTAAAACAAGAAATGAAGATGGTGTTCAGTTAAACATGGAAAATTGTAACTTATTTTTAGTTATTTTTGTCAAGACTATATAATATTTAGAAAACAGTTAACAACAGTTAATGTTTTAGATAAAAAGCTAATTATTAAGTGTACAACGCTCCCAATGAGAAATTACACTGTTTAACTAACTATTGCAGGTTTATTAAACACAATCTCAATTAGCCCGCAAACATCCTGTTGATGACATTTACACCTCTGCACTCGCAAAAAAATTCCCTAGAATCTAGCATCACCTAAGTACACTTTTAGGTGTAGAAGGTGCCGACTACATGAACGAAGCTCTAGCCATTTTTTATGATCCTCACTTTGAAGTTGACAGATTGATTTTAAAACTTTGCCAATTGTTAGGCTATGATAGATAAAAATTAAAACTGTCATTTAACTTAATAAATTTAAGTTCTTAACAAACTGTGCCTATAACTTTGCACGAATTAATTTTTTTTTATCCAAACACAAGCAAAGTCTTAAGGACCAAAATTTTAATTGTGCCAATAGTTGTTTTGTGAATAGGCCTACGAGATGTGATTTGTTTTGTAAACAACTATTTTTTACAGTAATGAAAATTTTTTAGCTTTCGCAGTTTTTGTGTAATATAGTCTGTGTCATGTAAGTGTTCCGTATTTCGACAGTTCACTTCTGAGAAACGTGTCTACACACAGGTTTACGGAGACCGTGCTTTTCCAGGAAGTTGGGTAGGTTGAAAGGTCCAAACAACTGTCGGACACAGTTCTCAGAAGAGAAATGTCAAAGTACAGACAAGTTAGGCTACATGAAACAGACTATACACAACTAATTTAAGTCCAAATTTGCTTAAAACAGATTAATGCAAGAAAGGAAAACCAACCGACTCTCCGAAATGATAAAATTCACACTGAAGAACAATATTAACTTACGGACTACATGACATGTATAAAAACCACATGATTAATTAGTTTTTTTTTACAAAATTTAGCAAGTTTTAATTTTAAATTCAATGTTTTTTTAATACAAAGAAAATTCAATGTGTTTTGTATACATGTCTTAGCAAAGCCCATGACACTGTACTTCAGTGTGAATTTTTCATTTCGGTAGCCTAAGTCACTTGGTATTCCTTTCATGCATAAAACCATTTTATGCAAATTTTGACATAAACATGCTATAATACAAAAACAATGAAAGTTAAAATTTTCATTACCATACAGTAAAAAAAGTCACAATGTAAACCTATAAAACAAACCATATCTCGTACATATATACAAATTATTAAAACAATTAAATTTTTTAGCGAACTCCCTCCTTAAATTAATCTAATAAATGACTATTATGACAGCTTTTCCACATAGCCCTACTATAAGCATACAGAAACCAAAGTTGGAAACTTAACTGAATTTAAAGATTTTTAAATGTGCAAGATAACTGCAGGGGCATCATTTCAGGTTTTTCCAGGGGGGGGCAAGATTTTGTTTTCTGACGACAGTGACCTTGTTGCATCTTTTTTATTAATTAAGCATGTCTAATTTAGATACTTTAATAATAAAACTTCAGTTTTATGTCCTTAAGTTAGCATTATTTACATTTAAAAATACAAAAAATATATTTATACACAAAAATTCCTGTTGGGAAAATAAATTGTTCATGAAAGTGAGACTATACATTGACAGTGGCAGTGCCTGTCTTTTGTTTTTTTTAGTGTGTGTGCAAAAACTCATGGCGGTGGTATGTAGTAATGTCGAGTGTGTGTAGACTCTTAAAATATATAGTGTAATTAGAAGTGAGTCTATGTGTTTCTTATATTCACAACCACTACTACCCCAACAAAAGGTTATGGGCCCAGGGACACATAAATAGTGATTGCGGCAAATTGTCATGCGAAGGGCAAGACGAACGACGCTAGAAATAGCGAAACAAAACGAAGTGGGGAAACAAAACGGCATGATAACAAGTATAACAATGCATTTTTAGCTTGCATGTACGCTAACAAAGGTAATGATTCAGCATGGTTTCTAGACTCGGGCGCGTCAGTACACTTGACAAATAAAGAATTAGAAAACCCAGTGTCTTCATCCAAGGCGAGAATATTAACTGCAAATAGTGAAGAAATAGTAACCAAGTCTGTGGGGAATGTGGACATTGAAGTGTCAGTTGGTCGCAGCTCAAGTGTTGTGACAACTTACGACGTACATCATGCACCAGGTATCACAGCGAATCTTCTATCGGTGAGTCAGATTACAAATAAAGGTCATACCGTAGTATTTGACAAAACAGGTGGTAAAATAATAAATCAGGAAAAAGAACTGATTGCTACTGCAACATTGAGTAATGGCATCTATAGGTTAGATACTATTCAAGTTGTTGATGTCGGTCGGACATATGCTGTCACCCATGACCAAAATATTTGGCATCGAAGGTTAGGACACCTGAATAGGAAGGACATGTACCACTTAAAAGGAATGGCTCACGGTGTAGATGACTTAGAGGTTAGTAAGTTACCTTGTGAAACATGTGCAATAGGTAAGCAGACTCGTTTACCATTCAAGCCAAGCAAGTTCAGGGCAAGTGAACCCCTTGAACTAGTGCATGCAGACTTGTGTGGGCCCTCAGAAACTGTGTCACTAGGAGGTAGTAGATATTTTCTCGTCCTAATTGATGATATGTCTAGATTTACACATGTATATTTTTTAGCATCCAAAGACCAAGTATATAATGTTTTTAGAGTGTACTGTGCCATGGTTGAGAACCAGACAGGCAGAACCATCAAATGTTTTCGATCAGACAATGGCACCGAATTTGTCAACAAAGAAATGACTACTTTCTTGAATGAAAAGGGTATCAGGCACCAGCGCACTGTGCGAGCCTCACCTCAACAGAATGGGGTTGCAGAGCGCACAAACCGCAAAGTTGTCGAAAAGGCAAATTGTTTGTTACAGGATGCAGGACTGCCCAAGGCACTTTGGGCGGAAGCTGTTTCTACGGCAGTTCATCTTAACAACAGGAGCCCCACAAAAGCTCTTGGAGACAAAACTCCTTTTGAAGCATGGCACTCCAAGAAACCAAACCTAGGGTACCTTCGTATTTTTGGTTGCGAGGCAATGGCGCAGATACCAAAGGAAAAAAGAAAAAAATGGGACCCACATTCTGAGAAGCTAATATTCACAGGCTATTGTGATGATACCAAAGGATACAGGTTAATGAATCCGGTGACAAAAAGGATCGTCATTAGGAGGGATGTCATCTTCCTGGAGGACAAAGGCATGGAAATGACAAGAAAGTCAGAAATGGTGCCATGGACCGACATTAGTGATGAGGTTACGTCACAAGAGACCAAGGACGATAATGAAGATGTCCCTTCAGCTTCCGATCAAGATGAGGAAGAAAACGACCAGTCAGAAGAATTAGAGACTGAACCCCCAAGAAGGTCCAGACGTATTCCGAAGCCTAAGGTGACACCTGATTTTATATCCTATCTTGCACCGGAGAATATTGAGCCGAACACCCAAGGGGAAGCCCTAACCGGGAAAAATGCTGGAAAATGGAAGGAAGCAATGGACGAAGAATTAGCATCATTCACCAGTAACGGAACCTTCGAATGGACAGAACTACCTGAGAATGCAAAAACACTCAAGACAAAGTGGGTGTTTAAAATAAAGAACTCTGATTCAAAGGAACCTAGGTACAAGGCGAGACTAGTGGTAAAAGGCTGCGGACAAAGGCAAGGAACAGACTACGAAGAAACATTTTCACCAGTGGTAAAATATTCCTCATTGAGATACCTCTTTGCACTATCAACCAAAGAAAATCTTGAAATAACACACCTGGATGTGAAAACCGCTTATTTACACGGTGAATTGGATGAGGAAATATATGTACAGCCACCCGAAGGCATGCACGATGAACGACCTGGAAATGTGTGGCGGCTAAAGAAAGCGATATATGGGTTGAAGCAAAGTGGAAGGTGTTGGAACCGCCGTTTGAATAGAGTTCTCATGGACATGGGACTTCAGCAATCCAAAGCAGACCCATGTATATACTTTAGGAATACCAATAAAGGTTTGATAGTATGTGCCATCTATGTTGACGACCTCATTCTCTTTACAAATGAACCTTGCATACAAAAGGTAGTCCAGAAGAAACTCGAAATGGAGTTTAACATGAAAAACCTAGGACGTATAAGTAAATGTCTAGGCATGAGAATTACCAGAGATAGGAAGAAAGGCAAACTATGGATTGATCAGAAGGATTACATAGACCAAGTACTTGAGAAATTTGGTATGTCCGATTGCAATCCAGTTGCAACACCCATGGAAGCTGGTTTGAACTTAAAGAATCCAACAAGGGACCCAACAAATAATGTCAGTGAGAGTACTGTGTCCTGTAAAGAGACAGTACCCTATCAACAGGCGGTCGGTAGCCTGCTCTATCTATCTCAAGTCTCGAGACCAGACATCTCGTACACTGTGAACTGTTTAAGCCAATTCAACAGATCTCCTCAGAAAAGTCATTGGCTTGCCATCAAAAGGGTTCTTAGGTACCTAAAAGGCACTAGGGACCTCAGATTAGAATTTGACAGCAGTGACAGTGATGAATTAGTGAGCTACAGTGACGCGGATTGGGGCAACGAGAACAACGGTAGACATTCGACTACTGGCAGCAGTATTAAATACCAGGGCGGTGTGATATCGTGATTTAGCAAGAAGCAGCGAACAATCGCACTCAGCACCGTCGAAGCAGAATATATGGCCCTCAGTGCCACAGTCCAGGAAACCCTATGGTTCAGAACTTTATGCAATGAACTTCGTCCCAAATCTGATCCCGTGCCCTCAGTTGTACGTTGTGACAACAAAGGAACAATTCACTTGGCCAAAAATGATGTTACCAGTGAAAGGACAAAGCATATCGATATCAGGCATCATTTTTTGAGGCAGCATGTTCCGGACAAAGCTATTGAACTTGAATATGTGTCATCTGAAGATATGTCTGATATATTGACCAAGCCCCTCACTAAAGAAAAACATGAAAAATTTGTTCATCTGATGGGGCTCAGATAAGTTTTTTTTTGTCATTGAACTTTTTGTTTTGTATGGTAACAGTGAAATCGTGACCAATTTAAGGGGAAGTGTTGGGAAAATAAATTGTTCATGAAAGTGAGACTATACATTGACAGTGGCAGTGCCTGTCTTTTGTTTTTTTTAGTGTGTGTGCAAAAACTCATGGCGGCGGTATGTAGTAATGTCTAGTGTGTGTAGACTCTCAAAATATATAGTGTAATTAGAAGTGAGTCTATGTGTTTCTTGAATTCACAACCACTACTACCCCAACAATTCCAAATCCAGGGGGGGGGCATTTGCCCCCCCCCCCCCTGTAGCGCCTAATGACGCCCCTGGGTAAGCATACAGTACCTACACCGGTAGATTATGGATATAAAACTATATTGAAAAATAACATTCAGTATTTACCTTCCTGAGGAACTAAAATTTCTTCTTGTACAATCTTGTCATAGAATGTCTTGTATAAAAAAAAGACCTTTAAGTGAACATCTTCATCATTTTCTATCTCATCATCAAAAAAAGACTCCATTTGGTTCCGTAATAACTTATCATTCAGGTTCAGCATATTCTCGAACAGTTGATCATCAGTTTCATCTACAAGGCTCAGCAACTTGCGCTTCAGCCATTCCAGCCTGTAGTCAGTCATTCTGAAACCGGAAAAACAAGATGCATTATTTGTAAACTAGTCTTCTTAAAAATATATCAGCATAGCATGGTATATTTGCTATTCAAAGTAAGAATACTTAAGAGGCCTATGTAGGCCTATTGAGTGTAAATAAGGCCCCAATGTTCCAGCAGCTATGATTTTCTATCAGGAGAAATTTAAAGTAGGTAACCCAAAGGATACAGTCAGTTCTCTAATGTTTCATTACCGTTTAAACGTTTTTCATACATAATAGACGACTTGAAATTAGGCGGAGCTCCAATTTGATGTGGGATACAATTCCTACCTCCGTGGATACCACAATAAAACATAACCTTCATACAGGTGTTTGGCTTCACATGTGCAGGATGAGATTATGTAAAGAAAATTGATTATTCGTTTGGAATTTGCCACTTTTTTAGAAAAACATTGATCTTATGCATTTCTGTATCTTAAGCTTAACCATGAAATTAAACTAACTTAATATTTTTTACACTTGCATGCAAGTCTATGAGTGCTATCACCAACTAACAAATCAGCATGTTTGTAAACAAGCTTTGTTTCCCATAGTACTCTCCCCTGCGGTGTGACGTCGGAGGGCTTATACCTCAAGTCGTACATTTTGTAGCAGACAGAGCTAAAGTAGAAATACAGATATAACTCAAATTGCTGGAAGAAAGAACAAAGTCAGTCAGTAGCTTCTTGTTCTGTCAAGGTATCATTTTTCTCTGCAGCATTGAGTGGTTCTGTTTCTGACTGCATCGACTTGAGAAAACTTGCTAACGTGTAAAATTAAGCCCTCAAATTTACGGAATACGGAAACATACTGACTTTTGTAACCTATGTTTTATTCATTTGCCAGAAAAGTCATTCCACGTCAAGTCAACCAAATTGATTCATAATGACACCCACTTTCTCACATTTTAATGAAACTTTGCGCACTTGCTAAAATCATAATATGTTCAACACAAATATTACATTCAGTCTGACAATTTTCATGTAATTCAGGCACATAATTACAAAGATAATAATTTTCAAAGGTCCTGAAATGTCACTATAAAACCTATAATGTTAACGTATTAGCTTACGTAAATAAATCAATTATGCACAAAGGCTACATTTTTAACCACTCATACATATTGCAGTACCATAGTGTCCAGTTGTAATTTGGTGATTTAATACTGACAGAAGTTGAAGATATACTTAGTTAAAGGTTACTTACATATGTTGCTGCTATAATTTTTTTAGTAACAACTATTGTACCTGATGGAATAGGTAACTGACTCTTATCCCTTATAATCGGAGTCCCAGGTATAACATTGTAACAAATAAATAAAATAATTAAGATTTTACTAACTATCGGCATCCGTAACACCAGTGACAGGGGAAGGTATTCTTGTAAAGAGGAAGGAGCCGGCGTGGGGGGGAGGAGGTTCACAGGACCGTCGACAGAAATTTATTTTCAAGTTTTTTCTTATAAAAACATATTAAAGTGGATGGTCCGGGGTCTTCCCACGGGAAATTTGGATTTTAGTTTTAAAATTGGTGCTATTTAAGTGGTTTTCGAGTAGCCTATAAATATTGAATTTACAGCTGGCAGAAATTGTAATATTTTTTAATATTAAAACCTAGGGTGAGTACAAATACCTATACTGTCCCACCCCCTGTCCCACCTCACTGCCGCCACTACTTAACACCATTACCGGAAACTTAAAGATAAGTAGCGTAGGATCAGGATGAACATTACATCCACCATTTTTACGTACCTGTTACAGAAGAATGTCTGTAAATTTAACCATATTTCTCTTCTCTAAATAAGTGCGGTACAAGGCGTATATTACAATGGTACAGACAACGTTGAATTAGGCAGTACCAAAGTTGAACCCACATGTAGAACAGGAGAAGCAGCAGCTGGAGAAGGTACAAAGACGTACAGCGAGATGGGTGAAGGATACATTGGACAAGGCAGGTGCAGGCTAGTGAGAATGAATGGAACTTTCGGCCATCAGTGATGTTACAAGAATTGGGGTGGAACTTGCCGAAGAAAAGGAAAAGAGTTGAAAGGCTGGTCAAGTTGTACAAGGTGATGAACGGAGAGGGAGTATAGGGTAAGTTGCGCTGCCTTGTAACTAAGGCAGAGTAAATTATAATGGAAGAAGGAATAAAAGCAAGAATATTAAGAGAATGAGGAGCGGAACAGGGTATTCAGTTATGCTGAGGTCGATGACGCAGTAGAAAATAATTTGGTGGAGTTGGTGAACGTGAGGAGGGTTGAAAAGTTTAGGAGAGGTTTGGTAGGTGATTTAAGAAGCAGTTAAAGTTTGCCATCTGGAAGTCATTCTACTTCTAGTGAGATATTAGAACTAGGCATGCCTGGTGTAGGTAACGAGGGGCCACACACACCACCCCTAAATTATTTAGGGGAACCTGACCTCCCCCCTCAACCAAAGAAAATTATATTTATCTTCTACCTACCACCGGTATATTCAATGTTTATATACGAAAATTTCTTAAACATCTCACATTTAGCACCTCTAAATCAAAATTTTCCTGGGGAAGGATCCTGGACCCCTCTCCTTCAACACCTTCACAGCTATGATCTACATAGCAGTCACTTAACATATTTGTATCCCCTATAGATCTGCCAAGCATGCCAATGTTTATAGCAGTGATCCCACAGTATATTTGTAAACAGTATGTTGTAAAGGCCAGTGCTAGCTTTCAGTTCTCAGTTTCATATAATACAGGTGGTACTTTTACACTTGCAGCTACCTAAAGAATAAGTTGTCTTAGCTATTTTCATGGACTCCCGCATCATGTTTCATTTTCTAAACTATACCTAGAAGAATAATTTCATGTGTTTTTTTTTACCTAAAATACACATAATGGAGATAAGTTTGGACGTTTTCCATAAAAAAAAAGGGTGTGTTATGCATGGATAATGATAATATCAACACCAGGGCTGCCAGCAAGGGATGACACGGGGAGCAAATGCATAGGGGCCCAGGGCCAAAAGGAGCTCATTTATGTTGTTAGATAATTGAATGATGTTATGGATGCAAGTATGCGGAAGCCCTTACTTGTATCCTCTAAATGGTACATGTGGGAGTATTTGAAAGGATGACAATCTAAATGATCTGACTTTTGCATGTGTAAAGAATCAAAAGGATGTATTTATGAACAAATCAGGATATATGTTTGTGTGGGCTTTTTTTAACTTGTTTTGGTGTAAGAAACTCACCCCTCTAATTCTGTGAGAGTATTTCTGAAACATTCTGTACAGGAATCCGAATATCCAGTCGCTGGTCAGAAGGCCCTGATTAACACATCGCACTTGATAAAATACTATATGCCCCTATCGGCTGAACTCGAATAATATTTTTAACAACTAGAGTTAGGTAGCCTAACTAGGTACATAAGTGGTATATTTCATCAAGAAACAGTCTACAGACAGCCCTTACATAAACCCCAAATGGCGATATAACAAGCCTCTATCGTACAAAAAAACTACGCATTGAAATTCCTTACCTTGCCTACAAAAATACTAATGAAAAGCTGCAATGTACTTAAAACACAAGTTGATACATTTCATATATACTTATTTACAACTGTACATTAAAATCATAACCAACGCTGATAATGTTTACATTTTTTCTGTCGTTACCATGGCAATATGGCATACGGTGACACTGTGATTAATCACAGCAGTTGCGCCACCACTGTGGCGCCACTATAAAAAGTAAACACTTCCTTTCACTCCCTTTAAAATATATAAAGTACAAAAAAATATTGTGTTCAACGAAAACAAATATATTAAGCAATACTAATAAATAAATGAAACAACACTCAACTAAGCGAATATATGATAAACACGGTTCAAAAATATCACACACTGGTATTACTGACGGAAAACCCACTTTCACGTCGTAAGAGATCATCAAGAAATGAAAATTAACATTTAAAAAATTATCAAATCACACGTAACGGAATCGTTAATAACAACAAGAGAGTCATCAAAAGATCGAAAACATTCCAAAATACAGCAACAAAACATAAAATTTGTGGGCACTAAAATCGAAACGCATAAGTGAATGATGGTGATTTTTGTGGACAGCCACCGCCATCTTGGAATAATATTAATTTCCATTAACAAATTTCGTAGTGCAGTTCTTCTAACTAATTTGATACACTATTTCTATGAGATATTTCTAGTAATTATATTTTATGAACAATCACAAGTAAATGTGTAAGAAATAAATTGAAAATTAACGTTGACATGCATTGGTGTCAGGGCAGAGGGGATGAGGTGCACCCTAAAGCACACGTGGGTTTTGGCGGGAATTCACCAACACCCGAAATGCCGGCTGCTCGTGGTTGATGAGAGTCGCTGGTCTACCGCCCATGTGGCAATGCCCCTCTGGATCCTCTGCACATCTCCCATGTGAAGGTAGAAGCTGTGGAGGTGCTAGTTGGGAAGTCTAACTCCCTAATCAAGGGAATAGACAGAGGGGGACGGTTTCCCGGGTATTAACCCTCCCCCCTCCAAATGTGAAGGACAAAAAAATATGTTACTACCACTGGTATATTCAATTTTTCGACACTAAAACTGCTTAAATAGCACTGTTCTGCGCCTTAAAACACCAATTCTTCCTGGGGAGGACCCCGGACCCCTCGCTTCGACTGTGGGGATCGATGTTCCGTTACAAAATTTCCCATTTGAAACCCTCCCTCCTACAAACATATATCCTGGCTACACCACTGTCCCTAAGGGCCAGGAAGTGGCCATGGTCGAAATAATCTGTTACACATAAATACGTTTACTGTGATTTATTACGGTTACTCAATACTGAACAAATACGACCTGTATCACGTGCAGTGAAGCGGACCCCACTCACTAAGCCTGTGAGTGGCTAAAGCAGAAGAGCACGTGAACCACACGACTACGAAAATAAGATAAGATAAGATACATCCCTGGGCAGAATGAGCTTGCAGGGTTGGGGGGCTCTGCTCCTGGACGAGAAACAACTGAATTAAGTTCCGGTAAAAATATGCTACTATTGAAGCTACACTGTGACTATGCAAGAAAGATGATGCACATGCGTGGCCTCTTCCTCTACACGTCACGAACAAGACTGACTTCATGATAGCGCCCACCTTTGCTCGTGACCAGGGGTGCGCACCAAAACGACGCATAATGACCGCTTTTGCACGTTAGGCAGAAAAGTACAAAAACACTTTAAAAATTACATAAAATGTACATAAACCCTTTTGATCATTTACACAAATATTTTTACTGAAAACAAAACATAATGGTAAGTAAAGGTAAATTATTTATTATTGCCTTCCGCACCAAGTAGCTTGCTAAACTGTCTCTCAAAGTCTGAGCTGGCATGTATTGCAATAAAATATCTTGTGGACACTTATACACTAATAGAGAAAACACTACCTAATTTAAAATTTCATGAAATACACTTGGCGCTCCTTGCCCCAGCTTCACATCTGTTATGTTGGCACTCTGGGCAGTACTCTGTGGTTCACGGTCGTTTAGCACTTTAAATAGTAGAATTTTAGGACTGTTGTGGTGTTTACATTTCAGCCAATTAAAATATCAGATATTTACGAAAATTTCATTGGTGCACTCGGATTTATTCACTCACCCCCGCACTGCGAGTTAGATAACACATGGTTCGGCATTTGCGCACATCGTGATCGGTGACGTCGCAATGCCCGATGAAACGACCAAAGTCATCTGCTCTTACAAGGCTGCTCTACATTTTGGCGGTGTGCAGTGGCGGTGCGTAAGGCCGTGCTCTCGTGCTGTAGCACTGAGTAAACTTTTACAAAGTTATTGTTAACTTAACTTTATTAAATTTCAGGTAATGTGACACAATTTGTACTTCTAACCTTTCTTTATAAGATATCGACTGCTTTGCGCTAAGTTTCACAGGCGAACTGAGTTTTCTCAAGTAATTTCGTTCGTGTAAGCCGCCCTTTACTATGGTGTAAACCTGGCTCAGTGCTCCCACGGACTAGCGCACGGTTGTCACTCCCCTTTCCTACCCCCTGTCCTAGCCAGAGGTATAGAGAGACGCGGGAACCTCGCCTTTATCAACACCTGCTCCGTGCAATGGGCAGAGTAGCCCTGCTATCTACTGCGCAAGCGCGCGACAGTTACGTCAGCGCGTGGACAATGATGGCCGCTCGCGTCGCGCACGTGTTTGTACACTGCAGACTTGTAAACAAAGTAATTTTCGGTGTCGCATGGACATGTAGCTGACTTAGAATAACTTTTATGAATAGTACGTTACTATGTATTATTATTGTAAGTTGTGGGCGTCAGTGACGTGATACTGTGCATAAATAACGAACTGCCGTAGAATCTATGTTATTAGTCTTTGGCGCAATGGATACATTACCGACGCTTTATGATGGGATAATTTGGTAAGTCGAATTTGACAATATTGATTCATTTTTGTGAAAATTCTGTGTTGCTTGACGGTAAGTGAAAAATTATTTTAAGGTTTGTGTCCGTGGTTTATTAGTGGCAAGTTTGTTTTCCGAATGTGACGTGGTATGAACTGCACATATTTATTTACGTGTTTCGTAATTGTTATCATAAATATTGCAGGCCTAAGGCCTAGTTGATATTAAAACGAGCTGCGCAGTGTATGTGTTGATTTTCGAGTAGACAAGCACATGAAACGACACGTTGTCTATTGCAATGTTGACAATAAAGATTGATTGATTGATTGATTGAATTGAAGGAGTTATTTACTTAAAGTTTTCGGAATAGTTATTTAATCGTATCAAAATAATATGCCGATGCGGGGCTGAAGATATGCGTAGACCTACTTCGCGTGTGTTATAAAGTTGCGTCTGCATTTAGACAAGCCGAACTCTAATGTAGTCTTAGGACGTCTCACATGCTAAATTGTTGGCATTTTATCTACCTATACATTGTAGATAACATCTTTAAGTTGAAAGTTTTTACAACACTCTTTATTGGCTACATTACTGCTTACCACGAAACGCAGTGTAATTTCTCAATACATGTAAAGCAAAATTTCTATACCTTTGAATTAAAAATATGGTTATTAGCAGGAAAAGAAAGGTTAGCGATTTAGCGAGGGAGGGGGTGAAGGACATTGTATTCAGAGCACTGAGCTCAAAACATTGACCGGCCGCCACTGGCGGTGTGTTTGGTTGATTTAGTGCTGTAATTAATATTCTGTGTATTTTGCTGGTGATTGGTCGGATGTTCGTAAATGTAGCTTGTACAGTTGACCTTAATGGTCGTGGGATATCATACGGTGCGTTCCGAAGACCAAGCGGTCGCTGACTATTCTGGCTGCGCTGCTGCGGTCGCTTGCGAGCATGCATACAAACGGCCGCTAAGGAACATGTGATGTCCGGTACACGTCAAAATTATACGAAAAATACAACATTTCAAGACAGTGGCAAAATTTCCACTATCAGGAACTACAGCCGTATACTGTTGACGTGTTTGGTGGTGAGGGCAGAGGGGAGGGTGATAGAGAGAGACAACTACGCCTCTCGCAATGCCGGCTGCTGATGGTGGTGGCCGTGGATCTGCCGCCCGTGTGGCGTGCTCCCCCTGGATCCTCCACGTCGAGATGATGGTGGTTGAAAAGCTGAAAAGGCGGCTGGTTGAGGGGTCTAGCTCCCTAAAGA